>JBBPBX010051055.1:0-24729 GCA_038048925.1 Garcialebias charrua | reverse complement strand
TAATGTGGCAGCGCCACCTCTCTATGTTCCTCTTATAAGGCACAGCACAGCTAAATTAGTTCTGACCAGAGGTTTGCTTCAAGGAAGAAGGCTAAAAAACACTCGGACCTGCAGTTTCACAGTTCTGAGAGGAGGCTCACTTTACACGCTTACTAACGTGACAGCGACACAGCTGAATGGACTGTACTTAAAAGCACCTTTCTATCTTATCAATACACTCAACGTTCTTTATACTACAATCTGTGCCCTCATTTACCCATTCATACACTATACTAGACCTCTACTAAGAAAAATCAGAGCTTTAGATCACATTCATACACTGATAGGACACACATCAGAGGTAATGAGGGGTTTAGTGTCTTGCCCAGGAACACTTCAGCATGTGACTGCTGGTGGAATCGAACCCTCAACTCTCCCATTGGAGGACAACTGCTCTAGCCTCTCAACCACAGCTGTCCCCAGCTGAAGAGGATTATTATTTAATATGCATAAATAGTTTATTTTTAGACATTTATTTTGTACAGTTACAGCAGTTGTTAATAAATGTGCCTGTGTGACAACGGGACAAAATTTTGACTCAGAAATATATTTGTGTTATTACTTTATGGAAACAAAAATGTATTGAGATATATACCGTATATTGCGATTTATCTTAAAAATATTGAGATATTAATTTTGGTCCATATCGCCCAGCTCTACTTTGAACTAAGCAGGTTCACAATGTGCAACAGTATTTTTACCTGGATAAACATTCATAAATCTGATTTCAATATGTCACTTCAGGTTTGGCATTTGTAAATGTAAACACTATGGCCAGAGACCTAGACTGCTGTACACCGTACTCTGACGTAAAACCACTTGAGCATCATCATCTTTAGCAAATAAACTGAACTATTAAAAAATGGTCTTGATGCATCAGTTACTTCTGTGATGCAAATTTATTGATTAAATGTACAGAATATGACAAACCCAGAGAAGATTTGATCAAATGAATAATATCTTAAACAATTATGGTAACTTTTTCACCTTATAATATTGTTTTTTTCTTAGTAATACGTTTAAATGGATGATATAATTTGTAATGTGCAATAAACTGAATGGATGGAACTACATTTAAAACAAAAGTTACATATGTAACTACAGTTCTATGAATGACCACCAGAGGGCAGTGCTGAAAGCACAGAATGTTCCCATTGCGCATGCGCTGTTCAAGTAATAATATCAAATTAAAGCTGCAAGCAGCTTGAGGCCCTCGCAGCCAAGCGCCGCTCGGGTCTAATTGCAGCTGCGGGAGCTCCAGCTAGTCTGCCCAGTCGCCATTGCAAATGCTCTCATGCCTGTCCCACACCCGTTCACCAGGGTGCACATATGCCAAATCTTTGGAATCACCTTCCGCCCATATCAGTACAAGTCCAGTTGCAAGTCTTACAAGTTTGGCTGGAATCTGACCTTCCAGACAGGAGTTATTTTTACTTCCTTTTTTGTAGTGAATGTTTGACGAGCACTTCCTTTATGCTTTTCAACATGTCATGTGGTTATCACCAGTTTGCGAATACAGTTTCAGTCTTATATCTTACACAGTATGAAGCTGGAAGAGTCACCCAATAATCAACAGTTTCTTCTCTGAGTGGGTGGGGCTTAAATGATATCATGAATCAACAATACCAATGTGTCTAGAAGTGCTCATTGATTATGCACAATAAATCTGGTGCATATTGGATGATGTATCACTGACATTTAACTGTTGGAATAATATAAGGTCACACGGGAATCAAAAGTTAAACAACACCACCAATCTAAAAAAGCTAAGTCTGGTCCTTTGGACATTCGGGAAAAAAAAAAAAAGGGAAAAAATTGTAGAAATGTTTCGTCTTTCGTCCGAAAGAACACAATGTCCCAGTGGTCCCAAAATACATTACAGCAAAGACTGGTTCATCCCAAAGATCCAGTACCCGGCACAAACTGAGTAATACTGTGTATGCTGTTCAGTGTCAAGAGGACTGTGATCAGTCTTATATCGGGGAAATTAAACAGCCACTAGCCAAAAGGATGGCCCAGCACAGAAGATCAACATCATCAGGTCAAGACTCTGCGGTCTACACTCATCTCCAAGCCAGCGGTCACTCTTTCAGGGATGAAGATGTTCACATCCTTGATAGAGAGGAACGATGGTTTGAGAGAGGAGTAAAGGAGGCCATCTTTGTGAAAAGAAACCGTCCATCATTAAACAGAGGTGGAGGCCTCCGGGTTCAACTGTCCCCCTCTTACAATGCTGTTATTGCTAGTATCACTCAGCCCTCTGTGAATAGCAAACAACCATCAGGGTGCTAACGATCCATCGTTAGGCTGATGGTCCTTCTTAATCATGTGAGCAGCTGGTTTTGGTTGTCATCAGCAAACTGGTTGATCCACTGTGAGAGGGTGCTGTTTATAAGACTGAGCTGAATACAGCATCTCAGACTGAGGAAGTCTTTCGGACGAAAGACAAAACGTTTCTACAATTATTTTGCTTAGTTTTGTTTTGTTTTTTTAATGTCCAGAGGAGCAGACTTAGCTTTTTTAGATTTTTCTACCTGGATTATTGAGCATGCATCAAGGTAACACCACCAATGTGTCTAGAAGTGTTCACTGATGAAGCATAGAAAATCTGAATCAGATCAGATTATGTTTCACTAATTTATAACTGTTGGAATAATTTCGTTAAGATGGCGCCCATGTACATGGCTTGCAATCCACCTCTGCTGATCATACCTGTCAAGTTTTGGATTTAAAAATAAGGGAAATTTTCTGCCGTGTACGCCGAGCCACCCCACTAGGCCAGGGATCTACAACCTTTATGATCAAAAGAGCCATTTCTGCCCCTTTGTTCACTAAATTAAATGTTTCCGGAGCCAACTGGGATTCTCAACTGGTGGCCCACAGACCACTTTAAGTTTGTTAAAGGACAATTTTCTGACCGGTAGTTTTCTGGCCATTGTAAAGCTGAAAATATCTAATGATTTGTTGATATTTTTACATTTTAAGACTAAAAAAGACCAGATTATCATAAAGAAGGAAAAAATAATGTGATCTTTCCCAATTAAAAAATAAAATAATGAACTATGCAGGTCTAGATAAATTATTTTAATCGTGGAAAAATTAAATATCCTACTTCAAATAAATAAAGTTAACTTATGTTTTACTCCTTCTATTAGTTCTAGTATTCACACATTTGCAAAGGAAATGACAGGAAAAACTGCTAAAACTAGCCCTTTTTGTTGTTATAAGAACAAATAAAATTCAGTTTAAAGTTAGTTTTGATCAAAGCTTGGAAGAGCCACTGCTGAGGGACCAAAGAGCCACATGTGGCTCCAGAGCCGTAGGTTGCAGCCCCCTGCACTAGCCAACCAATGTCCAGGACCCCTTACATTTTAAGACAGGTTTACAAGAAATCTAAAATAACTACCTATCAGCCTCTTTCAAACCAGTTATGTGATCACAGTCTGATAAGCCTACCTTTGTGCTGGACGGATTTTTCATGCTGACGGACATCGTTCCTTCCCCCATGAGACTAAAGTCGCAGTTACAAATCTTAAAAAACGCATAATAAACTTTAGGAAAATAAATTCGCTGTCCCATTTTTCAACATATTTACACGAAGTCTTAACTTTTTTGGCAGGGACGCGTCCTCTCTCGTTACTTCTCGTTACATCCATCTCTGTGTTTTTCCGGGTTTGTTCCTGACCGCGCCAGCCCTAACATCGCGAGAACTGCCACCGAGGCGACTGCAGGTGGCAGTTCTCGCGAGGCTAGTGACAGAGGCACCGGAATGTTTTTTTTTTTTTTTAAATAATATTATAATACGGGAGATTTCCGGGAAAATAATAATTCGGGATCACGACGGGAAAGAGGGGTAAAATACGGTAGTTTCCCGGCCAAAACGGGAGACTTGACAGATATGCTGCTGATGGTGTTCAGATTTTTTGTGTTTTGTTCGTTTTTCATTGGTGACATAAATAATAATAATAATGTCACATTTTGTCATCTGTGTATGTTTCCATACAGGACGAAATTTGTCTTAGCATTTAACCCAATCACCACCAGGTGGGGCAGTGGGCACATTACTGGTGTACAATCGTCAACTGCTTCTGGATCTTCATTTTTCTGCTGCTGATGTCACTTATTTGGGCCAGAATGAGCGTACCTCTGGAAGACCCCCTTTTCCCCCGCTGCTGGCGGGTGACCTGCCTGTTTATCTCCGTTGCGCTTCCACTTACCTGCACGGACGAACCGCTCCAGACGATGGGGAAAACGAGCTGGCTGGCTGGTGAAGCTCAAAGCCCTGCGTATTGCATATTTTTTCTCCAGCTGATGGTCATGATTCCCATCGCCAGCTTCCCACGTGCACGGACCAGGAAAACAACAGGAGTTTGCAGCCGGTGCAGCTCATTGTTGAAAGTCTGCAGCCGCTGGCGTGCGCTCACTCCACCGTTGCTGGCTCGGATAACATCAGGATGTGTGTGGTCAACGCAAGATCTGTCTCCAACAAAACTTTCATCCTCAGAGATTACGTTCAAGAACACGATTTTGATTTTTTCTGCATCACAGAGACATGATGTCGCCGGGTGAGTCCAGCGCACTGACGGAATTATTACCACCAAACTGTTTGTATTTTAACAACCCGCGGCCTTCAGGTCGTGGTGGTGGTGGATTAATAACAATATTTAAACAACTTTTGACTGTAAACAACTGCCCATCCCGGTTTCCTGCTCCAGTTTTGAGCCGACTATCTTTGAACTCGGACATTCACCTGTGACTTTATGCGTACTCGTCTACCGCCCACCTCGATCTAAGGATTTCATCAATGAATTCTCTGATTTCCTGGCTGAAATCACACCAAAATATGATCGGTGATTTTAATTTGCACGTGTGCTACCATAAGAAGCCCCTGGTTAAGGATTTTTTTTAGATTTATTGGACTTCATTTAATTTAAATCAGCATGTAAACAATCTCACCCAAGAGCGCGGACACACACTGGACCTTATGTTAACTTGTGATGTAACCATTTCTAATCTTGAAATAGGTGACAATGTGTTTTCAGACCACATGCCAGTCCGGTTTGAGTTCACCCTCCCCCATCTAGCTCCTAAGCCATGCATTCTTGCATGTAGCAGCCGGGCCATTAACCATTTAACTGCTGCATGTTTTACTGATGTTTACAACTCTGAAATGATCATTCAGCCCCCAATGTTTCTCTCCACCACTGAGGAGCTGACATCCCAGTTCAACTCTGTCTGCTTAAAGGCTCTGGATCATGTTGCTCCCGTTAAAGTTAGAAAACCAAAACTCAGAGCAGAACCTTGGCTGAATGACGTCACCAAAGCTGTTAGGCAGCAGTGCAGGAGGACGGAGCATAAATGGAGAAAAGACAGGCTGCAGGTCTCTTTTCAAACACTAAAAGAGAGTTGGCGTCGTTATCAGAAAGCAGTGAAAACTGCTAAATCCCAATACTTTTCAGATATCATTGCTTCAAACTCTCGCAATCCACGAGTTCTGTTCTCCACCCTAAACTCTGTTCTCCACCTCACTGAACAATCACCCCTGGCAGCCTCAACTGAGCTGTGTGAGAACTTGGATACTAAAGGAGGTTTTTCCAACTCTAGATCCTTCCATTCTTGCTATTGTGAATAGCAGTTTCTCCACTGGCGTGGTACCAAAAACCTTTAAACATGCTGCTGTTCAACCTCTCCTGAAAAAAAACCAAACTTCGACCCCCTCAGTCGTATCCAACTTCCGGCCTGTCTCCAGAATCCCATTTGTTTCTAAACTTCTGGAAAAAATAGTTGAGTCCCATTTGAAGAGCTTCCTAGAGGATCACGCTATCCTTGAGTTATTCCAATCTGGCTTTAAAGTATCACTGACATAATTACAAGTAACCATAATTCAAACATGGATATACTGAAAATAACTATTGATTTCTGTTGGTGTCAGTTCTGGATAGGGATGGGAACCGAGAACCAGTTCTGTTAGAGAACCGGTTCTTAATAGTCCAATTCCATGGAATTGTAGGATGCTTGTTTTAACGATTCAGCTTATCGGTTCTGCAGACTCATGGTGGTGATGTATTTAAGCGCTGACATCACAGACAGCGCCGCGCCCGAGTGGTGGTGGCGTGGTGGTGTCTATATATGATATCTATGGTGTTCAAAATGGCGTCGCGGAGGAAGCGCTCAAGCGTTTGGCTTCATTTCACGAAAAAAGATGAGACCAGGGCTACTTGTAACGCATGCAACGCGTCCATTACGATAAAGGGAGGAAATACGTCGAACATGCAGAAGCATTTGGCCGCTCGGTGACTTTGAAGAAATGTACCGTTTTTAACACGCTGCTTGGAGGAGAAGTGGAGAGAAAGCGTCCACCTCCGTTGTTACAGCAGGTAACGTCAAATTCTTTCACTTGTTACCTTTTAGCTATACTGCTTCCACTGTATTTTATAAATAATCTCCCTCTCCTGTAACATTTAGTTGACGAGGATTGCCGGAGTCTGGCTGGGTCTGTCTAGTAGTGTTAGCACGAGTGGAGCTAGCACACCAACGTTAGCTTCTCCTTTCATGGAAGCAGGGAGAAATACAGTAAAATGAAATGACTGAAGCAAGAACAAACAAATGTCATCGATCTGTTACCAGATTTGTGGTGAAAGGTTTGCACCCTTTTACAACAGTGGAAGCACGTGAATTTTGATAAGAAAATATTTAAATGATAAATATCAAATTGTAAGTTGTCAGTTTAACAAGTTCAGTTCTGTTTCTGTTTCTATTCCGACCTGTGGCCAGATACTTCCCATCCTCCAGAAGCTGAAAAAACATTACACCGTGCAGGCAGATGACTCTGCTTTCAGCAGGAGTATTAAAGAAAACATCTGGAATGATCTTTCTAAACGTTACAAAGTAAATTTGTTAAATAATGACTACAGTAGTAATAATTTACACCAAACTTAGTAAACTATCTTCCCTTTCCCTAAATTTTGTTTTCCTCCATTTTAAATTTCAGGATGACTGTATCCAAGCGTTCCTTGAAGAAGCGACTGTTATCGACCCCAGATTTAAATCCATGTTGATTGATGATGAGAATAACATCTGGGACAGGATCAGGGCAGCTGTTGTGGCAGAAAACACTCAGGCAGCCGCAGCAACAACAGCAGAGGTATTTGAATTACACACTAAATAAGTGTGAAAGCAGATATGTTAATTTTTCTGAACAAAAATTACTAGTTTGTTTTGATGAAGTTTTATTGTTTATTAGGAAATTCCTAATAAACAATAAAACTTCATCAAACAGGAATACTACATATATTTTTGGTTTTGGTGAAAGATCATTAAATTCTTTATGAACACAAATGGTTTACTATATTTTATTACCCAAATGAGAATTGATAACAGAAATGATAAGGAATTGAATCGATAAATGACATCGATAAAGGAATTGATATCGATAATTTCTTATCAATTCCCATCCCTAGTGATAGGCTTCTATACAGTTGGACTTCTCATCCACCCTCTGAGCTATGGAGATCGGGGGGCTGCTGCTGCACTGACAGAAGCTTGCTGTCCTCTTCCTCAAAAAGTTCTTCTAGGGCTGTCTTTTTTTGCTGCTTTACGGGAGGCGTCTGAACTTATTGACATAACCACAACTTGTAACTCACAAGTTTCAATTTTAAAATAAACAGTGTAATAATCCATGCAATCTATCATCTTTCATTTCAAAAAATAAAACTTGCATAGTTATCATCTTCACCCTCTTCTGCCTCCCTCTGCCTCTCCCACCTCTGCCAGCTTCAGAAGAAATTCACCATGAAAAACACTGAGGTCTGTTGTGTTCACAGAAAAAGTATGAGATCTTTGAGTTCAGCTCATGAAAAATGGGTGCAAAAACAAAAGTGCTGTTTCTCTATTTTTTATGTGTACATTTTCTAATTCAAATACCTCTGCTGTTGTTACTGCCCGAGTGTTTTCTGCCATCGCTGCTGCCCTGTCCCAGAAGATATTCTCATCCATCCTGGATTTAAATCAGGGGTCTATAACATGGAGATTATTTATACAATACAGTGGAAGCAGTACAGCAAAAGGTAACAAGTGACAGAAACTGGAGTTTAACGTTACCTGCTGCAACATTTAAAACGGAGGACGCTTTGTTAGCTCCACTTCCATCACCACCCAGCAGCGTGTTAAAGACGGTACATTTGTGCAAACTAACCGGATACTGAGTGCTCAAATGCGTCATGTTAGAAGTATTTCCGCCCTTTATTGTAATCGACGCGTTGCATGTGTTGAAAGTAGCCCTGGTCTCGTCTTTTTTTTGTGAAGTAGAGCCGCGCGCTGGACAGCTTCTTCCTCGATGCCATGTTGAATACCAAATACGACGCACGCGCACATGTCTGTGATGTCATCACGTAAATGCGTCATCACGACTAGTCAGTAGAATCGATAAACTGAATCGTTAAGACAAGCAGCCTACAATTCCAGGGAATTGAACTACTACATACCTCAGTAGGGATGGGAATTGAGAACCGGTTCTTTTAGAGAACCGGTTCTCAATTCCCATCCCTACTGAGGTATGATCAATAATTTCTACAATTTTTTTAATCTGTCCAGAGAACATGACTTAATTTTGTTAGATGTCTCTAAAATAATTATTGAATCAAGTGCCTACAAATGTAGGTAAACGTAGTTGTTTAACAACCTGTTAAAATGCACCAGAATGCAGGAAATTGCATCTACCTTATTCAATTTTTTTATGGGGGAGGCCCCCGAGAAAATATAGATCAACAAAATCCACCACAAAACTAAAGTGCAGGTGCAGTTCCCCCCCCCCCAAAAAAAAAATAAATAGATAAAATTAAAACAAGATCTGAATAAATGTAACCTACAAGAAAATATATGTTGCCTTTAAAGAGGTTTAACTTCCTTTTTTTTTTTTTCCTTTTATAGATGGCCTCCCTTCTCACCTTACAGCCATCCTCTTCACACCATTATGATTTTTTTAGGAAAGAAAGAAAGGAAAGACAGAAAGCAAGACTACAAAACATAACAATTATCCACAAAAAGAGCACAAGGCAAACATACCCGACCGCCGTCTGCAATCCTGCAAAGTACATAACAGAACACAGCAACAAAACACATATGCATAAAAGACCCATAACATTCATGACTTTGCAGTAGATTTCTATAAATAAATATATACAGTACCTATATATACATACATACATACATACATACATACATACATATACATTCATATGCAGTCATATACCCATCTACATATCTACATATGATATATACACTTATGTCCCTGCATCCATTTGTGTGTGGTTGTGAGCATGCATAAGTGAATAAGGCTTCTAATAGAACATTCAATAGTGACCGTGAAGCATCAGAGATCCACCCCCCAAGGCCCGAAGCAGATATAAGGGAGACCAGAGCCCAAGACCTCAAGAAGGACCCCGAGCGCAGAGCCCCCAGGGCCATCCAAACATGACAAGCCACCCACCCACCTCCCAGATCCAACCATAGGGTAGAACCGGAAGACCCCCACCAGCGACTACACACAATGACCCCCCGGGGCCCACAGCGACATACTCACAGGCCCCTGCCGGAACCCGCTGCACCGGTATAGCCCCAGGCCTAGGCACCAAGGCCCGGGCACCGTGGACGCCCACCCCTCAGGCCCCGGCCCGACAGGACCAGAGGACCCGAGCCCCACCAGGCAGCCACCAGGCCAAGCCGACATACGCCCAAGCGCCCAACCCCCGACACTTAGGGCCCCAAGCGTGCCGACAGGCAAAACCCCACTAGGGGGGCCACGCGCCAGGGGCGCAACACCAAGCAGCCCCAGCTGTATCGAATAGTGGACAAACTGCGACCCGGCCTGACAAATAGACATTCATACACAAACGCAATCACACAGACCCACACTCATCAAGAGGTTTTACTTCCAAAACTTGTGACAAATGCTGAAAGCAAATGAAATGCTGCCTGAAAAGACAGTTGATCAGAACTATCAGCCAATTTTCTGATCCTCAGGAAAGCAGCTGCTCTCGAGGTTTAAGCTGCACAGTTCCCAGTCGCTGTTAGTGCACAGTCAGACTCGGGTCAGGCTCCGTTTGACCATAAATCGGTGGTTGATGCATTCAGTTTCCCCTACCATTATACAAGTTGGGTGCCCCACCATGTCAACAGAACTGAGCGCACAGTCTACTGTACTGAACCGAGCTGCATGCACCCCCTCCCCACCCACCTGCACTGACGTAACTCCAAGTTAGCAGTATGCTAGCTAGAAAGCTAAAAGCAACGTTTTCCCTCATGTTGAACCCTCACGCTGACCAGCTCAAAAACAAACTACTGTACTGTACTGGGACAAACAGCGCTCAGCTCAGATGTCTTGGTTCATGCCTTCATTGCAGTGTAATCTGTTGCGTGGTGGGATGACGTATTTACGTCACGAAATTAGCATATCATGATATTTATTTTCCCTGGCAAGATTTTTTTTACCGGTATTATCATGAACAATATTTTTTTATTTGTTCATTTTACATTTTATAAATAAAAAAATCATTTTTACATTATAGCAATAAAATGAGAAGAGAAAAAACATAAAATGAAAGGAGACAGGGAGAAGAAAAAAATCTTATTTTACCTGCCCCTTTTTCTATAACAACAAAAAAAAGCGAGATCAATAAAAATAACTCAACCAAGAATACAAAATTCCAAGCAACTCAACCAATGATACAAAATTTAAAGCTGCACTATGTAACTTTGTAGTGCAGTCTGTAACTTTTCTAACAATATATTTTTAACATATTTCTTCACTCTGTCACTATCTACTGACAGACTAATGTTAGACAAAGTAATCTCTGAAAAAAACTATAGTCCCCTTGCTTCTCTATCAGCATTTATAAAAACCAGTGGTGGGCAACGCTAATCCAAAAATTAGTTCCGCTATTTCTAAAGCACTTATTAATTTATTTAGGTCCGCAATTTCAAAAGCACTAATGTCTTATGAAAATTAGGGGAAGCTAATTCTAATCCGCTAATTAAATTCAACAAGCCAGCAAGTTATGCAATATTTGCACTACACTGCCAACTAGCGGTGCATGAACTGTTATACAGTAATGCCCCTTTTCCACTTGGTGGCCCGGCTCGGATGTGACGTCATATTTGCGTGCCAAGCGCGCGTTGGAGAGCATTTCCACCTCACAGATGCGCGGCGCCGCGCCAAGATTCCGGACTCATCTCAGAGCAGGTCCGAGGCCGGCTGGCCCCGTACCGTGAGGAGGAGGCTGGACTGAGTTTGAGGAAGTGGCTGCCGTGAGGGAGCAAACACCGAAGGACTTTACAAGATTAACATGGTAAAAACAATTATTTGTATTAAAAATTACAGCACACATGTGAACTATTCCTTAATAATTCCACGTTGTTGTCAAAACGGCAGGATTTAAAAAAGTAGTTTCGCCACGTGCACGCGCGCGCCCGCGCGCGCACGTGAGCCGTCTTTATTTCTATAATGTAGCTAAATAAACGCTTTAAAAAATATAGTTCATAGCTGACGTTATATCAAGAGGGTGCTTGAGCTTAACAGTTCCTTAATAATTTCACGTTGTGGTCAAATCAGCTGGTTTTAACAAAGTAGGTCGACACGTGCACATCACATGCATGCGCGGGTGGGGTCGATCGGCGTTCTTTGTTTTAAATGTAGCTAAATAAAAGCTTAAAAAATATATTTCATAGCTGCTTTATACCACGAGGGTTCCTCAGGTTAACAAGTTCTTAATAATGTCACGTTGTGGTCAAATCTGGATTTAAATTGATTTGTTTTGACTAATTCCAAACCTATCACATGTGCTTCGAAAATAAATTATTAAAAAATCGAATTTTAATTCAAATAACTCCAACAGCTTACAGTATGCACATAAACATGTAGTGATTACACTCTGTTGGTTTGAAAAATATCTGCTTTGTGGTTTCTGAGATCTAAGATATGTGTTAAATACTAGTAGAAAAAAAAAGCTAGGTCGACACACTTATGTCTATTAAAAATCGAATTTTAATTCAAATAACTCCAACAGCTTACAGTGTGTATATAAACATGTAGTGATTACACTGTGTTGGTTTGAAAAATATCTGCTTTGTGGTTTCTGAGATATTTGATATATGTATATATATCTTACATATATCTTATAAAAGATATCTACATATAAAACAGTTTCTAGACTGAATTACCGGTAACCATGTTTTTCTTTTTTTTTACAGTTAAGACGAAGAAGTCAACACCAGAATTTATCAACTTGTGTCTTCTGGAGGAAGCACATGAGACAACAGGAAAAAAATCATTTAGGTGGATGCAGTATTTATTTTTGTGCTTTTTTCACTTCTTAGTTTTCATAATAAACATTTTATTTCTTAAGTGGTGTCATTGAACAATAATTTCCTAAACATATTTTACAATGTTAAGTGTGTACAGTATAGTGTTTGTTTAAAAACATACTGGAAGTTAAGAATATTACACAATATTATTGTGGGCGACCGTGGTGTAGTGGTAATGGCAGTCGACCCCTGATCGGAAGGTTGGAGGTTCGAATCCCGCATCCGCCCACCATGTGTTGTGTGTCCCTGGGCAAGACACTTAACCCCGAGTTGCTCCCGGTAGGTCTGGATGGCGCCTTGCAAGGCAGGCTACCACTACCGGTGTATGAATGTCTGAATGAATGGGTGGATGGCTGGTATTGTAAAGCGCTTTGGGGCTCCTCACAGGGGGCTGGAAAGCGCTATATAAATAAGCTCCATTTACCATTCAATATTTTCCATTTGCATTTGACCTTTAAAGAATCATAAGAAAAAGATTATTAGATTTGAACAGCCATCCATCCATCCATCCATCCATCCATCCTTCCTGTTGTCGTGTCATGAGTAGTGCAGCAGCTTTTGCCAGGATGCACAGATGTCAACATGAACCCATCCATCCATCCATCCATCCATCCTGATGTCGGGTTGTGGGTGCAGCAGCTTTTCCAAGGATGCACAGACGTCGCCATCAACCCCGATGAAGCTGTTCTTGGATGCCCAAACGAGTTTCCTGATCAACAAACATTTAATTATTAATACTTTGTTTTTACGTTTAAAGAAACATGCTTTTAATGTTTATGGGACAGTTTAAACCAAATTATCCATTTGCATTTGACTTTGAATTAGCCCTGACAAAATATTACAGTTTAAATTTAATGAAATACAAACATTTAATTAATAAGACTGAGCTGAACCCAGCACCTCAGACTGAGGAAGTCTTTCGGACGAAAGACGAAACGTTTCTACAATTTTTTGCTTTGTTTTTTGTTTTTGTTTTGTTTTTTGAATGTCCAGAGGACCAGACTTAGCTTTTTTAGACAAACATTTAATATTACCTTACTGTAAAAATAGTTTAACTGATTACAGGGCAGTGTGATCAATGTGTTAAGCAATGTTAACAGGAACCTTGTGCATATATGAGAATAATCTTTATTATAAAGAAACAAAATGGAAAACAGGGGTTTAAAACAAGCTGAAAAGTCTATAAAGTAAGATCAGAGCATTAAATAGCTCAAGGGACATTACCGCCAACAGGTGGTGAGACAAGGTTCTGCAGGGTGTTCTTCTTCTAACGTTTAGTGGTGGCTAGTAAATAGCTTGAGGTAACACTACCGCCACCACGTGGTAGGACGAGTGAGATTCTACACCCCGCCCACAGAAGGGCTGCAGATAGTGAATGGAGACAAAACCGTGCATGTGAGCCGATCCTAACTGGACCAGACCGGACCAGACTGGGCCGCTCTGGGCCGGTAGTGGAAAAGGGGCATAAGTTGTTGAGTTTCAGAGTACAGGTAACCCCCGACCTACGACCCCATCGACCTGCGAACCACGGGACTTACGAACATATCATATTTAATAAAAATATGAATTAAAAAAAAAAATATATATATATATTTTTTTTTTTTTTTTTGTGTTTAAATGTTCTTAATTTCATGTGTACATCACTTTGTTGCAGCTCTGGTTGTTTTAAAGGCTTTATAAATAATAATTATGATAAAAAAGATCATTTCTGATCATTTTTGAGCAATTTTTGAGCAATTTTGGGAAACAGGAAGTAGGTCTTCAGTTTACACGGTCACAAATTAATGTAGAACACCGGACGCTATTTAAGGTTCAGTCACTGGGGTCTCCGGTCACAAATTAATGTAGAACACCGGACCGGACGCCATCTTAGGTTAGCTGCCGAGAGCTGGACGAAGACTGGTGACCAGGATGGCTTCATATGGATTAATTACTAGCTGGAAACGTCTCTGTGAACTTTGTGGATGTCTCAGGCAGCGGATTTATCGCCGATCGTGCCAGGCCGCCGTGCGAACACCTCCGGCCGGCCTGGCTACACCTCCGGCCTGGCTAGCTCCAGAGCTAACACTGGAGCTAACACGGGAGCCGGCCTTTTGAACACTGGTGACCAGGATCGCATCATGTGGATTAATTACTAGCTGGAATAGCTCTGTGGACGTCTCAGGCTGGAGCAGCGGCTGGAGCAGCAGAAGCTGCAGATTGATCGCGCCGCCGCTCCAACACTAGCTCATGGCTTGGCTAGCAGAAGCTAGCCAGCTAGCTAACACAGGCCTGGAGCAGCTGCGGTGGCTTGCCGGCCCCGCGCTGCTCGGCCCGAAAACAATCAACGCATGGCAACCTAAGATGTCGGCTTTGACCATCTCAAAGTAAGAAAATATATTTTTATTTATTCTGTAAATGTGAATAGCAATGTTTAACATTACAGTACACTACTTTACATGCTTAAATGTGTGCGCGCGCTCCGTTAGCATGATAAATAAAGGTTGAATGAATGAATGAATGAATAATTTTTTTTTTTAAATATAATTTTCACCCCCTACCTACGAACGGATCGAGCTGCGAACCGTTCTTAGGTCCCGATCTCGTTCGTAACACGGGGGTTCCCTGTATTTAGTTTTGTTCTCTTCAACAGGTTTGACAAGGACAAAATGTACCCATTCCAAAGTCTGTTAGCTAAACTGCAGACATATTTGGCTGGTTTTTTTTCTTCTTTTGTTACTTTTAGTACCACTAGATCGCATGTGTCAAACTCAAGGCCCGTGGGCCAAATCCGGCCTACCATAACCGTTTCTGTGGCTCTCTACACCCTAGAACTTCAAGATAACAGTTGTAAGCATGTTGCTCTCAGGTGGTGGGTCCCCATCCCTACACTCCCTGGTCTCTCTGTTAATTGTCTTGCTTATCTCCTCCATTTTGTTGTCCAGGTGTTTGTGATTGTCATGCTGTGTGTTCATGTACCTGTATATAAAGTCAGGGATTTTTTAATTGATAAAGCTCTGTATATGTTGTATAACACAATCATTGTTCCACATTTAATCTATTGTATTGAGGTTTGGGGAAAAGCGTGCAAAACAATTACAAAGCCTGTTTTTATTTTACAAAAGAGAGCTGTAAGAGTAATCACCAGAAAACATTTCAGTCACCCATCAAACACCTTGTTTCTTCAGCTAAATTTATTGAAATTCCAGGAATTGGTAGAATATAGTATTTTATCAGTTATGTATAGGGCTCATAATAACACATTACCTTTAAATATCCAAAGAAATTTTATAAAAAGACAAAGTTATTACAATCTCAAAGGGACAGATATTCATCAAACCACAATTCAGAACCAGCTTAAAGGGACGGTCTACCTCAATTCAGGGAGTTGATTGTGGAATGTTCTGGAGAGTGATGTTAAAAATGCAAAATCAATGTATACATTTAAGAAAAAGGTCAAAAAGGACTTGCTCAAAAACTATATATGATGTAGCTTAGTGTGTTTGTGTATTACACTTATGTTGTACTTATGATGTAGCTTAGTGTGTTTGTGTATTACAGTTAGAAAAATTTAGTAGAGTTATTCATTTTATGATGTAGTTTGTGTATTAGAAAAATTAAGTAGAGTTATTCATTTTGTGATGTAGTTTGAAGGTTATCATTGGTTGAACAAACTGTGAAATAAGGGGCAGATATAATAATAAGATATCATCTTCTTTCTGCTCCTTTCATTTTATCCTACTTGTATTCTTGTATCTGATGAAACTGTTTTGTATTGTTCTTTTAAAATGAATGAATAAACATCAAATCAAATCAAAAATAAGTCTGTATCTGTGTTTATCGTTGTCCTGGCATTGTAACTGTTGCCTCTGTCTCCTGAGTTCCTTGTGATTCCCTGAGTATGTAAGTTTGCTGCCCTGTCAGCTATTTTATGTTCTTAAAGGGGACCACACATGCAAAATTCACTTTTTAATGTTTTTTTACTAAACTTTGGGTATTTACTTCATAAAAAAACAGTCCTTGTGCCAAAAAAATGCACCCAGTGGTTTATTTACTCTAAGTAGATTTATTTATTTTTGATAAATACACCAGGATTCACACTTCCTGCATTTATTGACGTCACAAGCCGCCAGCCAATCAGATCAAACCTGAGTCCAGCCCCTCACCTAGCAACCCCTGGTTAGGCTCAACCCACTTCTGTATTAAACACATGACTGTTGTTTTTCATGATTTCATCTCATCTTTTGTTTATATGTTCTTAATTTCATGTGTACAGCACTTTGTTGCAGCTGTGTTTTTTTAAATGGCTTTATAAATAAAGTATAATTGTTATTTTTATGTTTTAGTTCAATTTTTAGTGTATTTGCGATCGCTGCCAACGCGCAGCCGGCAAAAATTAAACGAGCGGACCACAGGCGGAAGGACCGGGTTCGACGGGACCCTCTTCCGGCGCGATGGAGCGGAGCTTCAACTGTACAGCCTTGCAGCAGCCTCGCAGCAGGCTCGCAGCAAGAGGACCTTCTCCTTACAGATTAATTTACGGGAGACACTTGGTGAACTTTGTGTTGTCTTCACTGGAACAGCGATAACTCCCAAAATCTCATCGCGTGCAACGAGCGGAGCTGGCGAAAACCGGAAGAGGAACAAGCTAACATTAGCTTCGGATTCGGGTGGTCTAATGCTAAAAGGAGCAGCAAACTGCGGCGCGCTCAGACGGGTTTCGGTAAGTTATCTTAAGCTAACACTAACAGTAAGTCAAATGAGTAATAAAAAAAGAGCTAATTTTAAAACAACAACACATTACAGATACTGGCTGTTACAGAGGGCGTGAACAGATCGTTGAAGGGCGTGGACTTCAAGAAACCGGTCGTTCAAAACGAAAGTTAAAAATGGCAGAATTAAAAAGGGTATAATTGATTATCTAATAATTATTTTGTGCATTAAATTGAAGGAATAGGGTCTGGATATCCCACAGAAATACCATAAAAATTTAAAAAATACATCTGAGGTCCCCTTTAATTTCTGTGGCTGTCGCGGCCGCCATTTTGAACAGTGCTAATGGCGAACTACTTTTTTTAAATGCAGCAGATTTGACCATTTCGTAAAACTCTCAAGCTCAGAAGAACTTGTGCTATAACGTCAGCTATGAAATGTAATTTTTCTCAGCAAAGAAATCATTGTTTTACCGTGTTTTGTTGTAAAATCCTGGCTTCTGTGGCCGTCGCGGACGCCATTTTGAAGAGTGCTAATGGCGAACTTTTTAAAATCCAGACGCGTTCGCGTAGGCCGCTGAGAAACATCCACAAGTTCACCCTCCATGTTAAAAAGTCTTCGTCTGACTCTTCGAAAACAAGCAATAAGGCTGCAGAGTAACACACTGGCTGCTAACTGCTATAGAGAGAGCACACACCAAGAGACTGAGGGGGACGCTTTTTTGTCACGGACCACATCCGGCGCTGACAGGATATAGTCTGTTAGCAGTCGTCCGAGCTCGTAAATAAGTTTTTTTCGTTTTTACTGATAGATAATTAGTTATTAGCGGAACTGCATTTTAAATAAAAATAGTCTGGTCCTCTGGACATTCAAAAAACAAAACAAAACAAAGCAAAAGCAAAAAAACTGTAGAAACATTTCGTCTTTCGTCTGAAATGACATTGTTTATTATAAAACAGATTGATTTATTGCTTCTGTTTGTTGAAAAATACTTGAGAAGGTATAAAAAAAAAATCGCATTTTAAATCGCAATCGCAATTTATAGAAAAAAAATTGCAATTAGATTTTCCAAAATCATTCAGCCCTAGTTTTCGTTTATGCTAAAGGGGTGTGGCCAGGCCTCAAACTTGCGTTTCACGCCATAAATTTCAAACTTTCACATTGAAAGACCGAAATGTACCAAACTTGACATGAGTCATCCCTGTTGGATGACCGACAATCCTCTGTGGTCATGTTGTGATGTCATTGAAGCCCCGTCCCTCTCAGAACAGGAAGTCACTTTTTTTCTTGGAAGGCTCCCTCTCTGACACCCTTGAACTAATCAGAATCATCCTGTGTTAGAAGACGTATAAGAAGTTGGTCTGAATTGCTTTAAAGCACAAACTGTTTTCGCTGGAGGATGTGGACGTGGCGGCGTGACGATCTCAGAAGTGACGTCGTCGCCATACGTTTGGCTCTAAATTCCACAGATTTTAACCGAAGTGCACCAAAATCACTACGATCTATCATTATCCACCACTTCAACAGGCGTCCATGATAAGTGGCCAATACCCTCCACAGTGCCCCTATATTATTACTACAGTTATATTTCAGTGATGCATCATCCGATCTGCACGAGATTTAGTATGCTTCATCAGTGAGCACTTCTACACACATTGATATTGTGGTTTAACAGATGACTCCAATGCACCCCCAACATTATTCAAACTGTTACATCTCATTGCTAAATCATCCGATCTGTTCCACATTTATTGTGCGTCATCTGTCAGCACTTCTAAACACATTTATATTTTTGTTTAAAATTTCAATGTAGTGCGCCCCCTACATTATTCCAACACTTACAGATCAGTGATATATCATCCAATATGCAACACATTTATTGTACGTCATCAGTGAGCACTTCTATACACATTTCTATTGTTATTTAACTTTTGACTCCAGTGCGCCCTCTACATAATTCAAACTGTTATACCGGTATGTCAATGATAGACCACCTGATCTGTTCCAGATTTATTGTGCATCATCTGTGAGCACGTCTAAACACATTGATATGGTTGTTTAACATTTGACTCAAGTGCACCCCCTATATTATTCCAACAGTTACAGATCAGGTATCCACCTTATTCCTACGCCCCATGATGCTTTGCGCGAATTATGTGAACGACTTCCGCCGAAAGTCAGAACCGGCACTTTTGTTACACGCTAGCAACGCGCTAACCGGTTTTCGTCAGAGGTTTTAGGTCATAAAATATGTGGGAACACAAACTATCACAACTCAAATGTGGAGATATTGTTTTACCGCTACCTACAGCTGTTGAGGGGTGGGAGGACGACTTGAAGAAGTGGCCGAAAATAACGTACACTAGCATGTTTAGCTACTAGCATACTTAGCTACTTTGACAGTTGCTTCAGATGGCGAAGCGATGAGCAATCTGAAAAGCTCTGAAGCTTATTAGTATCTTCACATTAACAAGGTTGGTCCTGTTATGTTAAGAGAGGTGGGACACTTTATTTAAACAAACATAAAGCCCAGTCTAAGCATTAAAAATCCACATCTCCAGGTCCAGCTAACAATGATGTTGCTTTGGACTTTTGAGCTGCAAGATGTTTATCTGGACACCAACTGAGCACCTGGAGCTTGACATTTCTTTTGACAAATACTTTACTGATTCACAAATGAAGCACCTTGAGAACTTTTAATAAAATACAGTAAATGAAAACAAATAATGAAATAGACAGGAAACGATCTTTAAAAACTTGATAATGACAAAAGTGACATTTAGATAGAAACAGTAGTTTAATCCAAAATTAACTGATATAGTGCACACAAAAAACTAACCTTGTAAGAAGGTTAACAGTCAACTATTGTACATAACAAATTAATCATTTTAGCAAATACTTTTATAATGTAATAGTTAACATATCCTTTAAAAAAACATGTTAAGAGTTGTGTTACGTTTACAGCAAGTACACCAGTACTGTACATGTTTGAGAAAAATGTTTACATTTAATGTCTTCTCACTTCTCACTTGAAATAAGCTGGCATCCTTTGCGTGTGAATGCTGGAATGATTAAATTGACACCATAGCTCTTGCAGCAGGTCCCTCACTGTGAAACCACGATCACCCATCACCTCATCTCCAGCACGCAGATAGTCCAGAAACCCAGAGTTCTGTGTTATATACCTGTCACTGCATTTACCACCATAAGCATCTGAAATAAACATGATTATTCCAGAGGGAGAAACAGCCAATAAATATTTCACAGTGTTATTTGCATGTATGATTCACTTCTGGAGTCCAAGTTTTTAGCTTTCTGCAAAACATGTTGCTTTAATTGTTTCACGGGGCAACCATAGAATAAGGTTGTTGGTTTGTTCTGACATTATGTCAATCCACATTCCAACAGTCATGCTGCATGTGACTGGTGGTGTTGAGCAGCTCCACACTCTCATCAAGCCCATCTGAAAGTAAAAGTACATTATACAAACATTAGGGTTCATTTATGAACACACACACACACACACACCTATATTATATACATTATATATATATATATATATATATATATATATATATATATATATATATATATATATATATATATATATATATATATATATATAAACACACACCTATATTATATATATATATATAGATAGATATGTATAAATAAACGCACACACAGCATACATATATAGGTGCGTGTGTTTATTTGCCAGTTATGAACGAAAATATTAGTATAATTTAATTACTGACTACATAAAATCATAACACTAAAAGCTGTCTCTTAAATCATACCTGGTGTTCTCGATCCTCTGGAGGATACTGTGACTTTTTTCAGGTGGTTTCTCGTAGCCCAGCCACAAAGAAGGATGCGGGTTTTTCTTATCGGAGCATGTTCAACACACACTAGTTGCAGCCACAAATTCAGCTTCGTCTGATTATTCATACAGCCACGAACAGTGCAACAGGTACCAGAGCTCCACAAGACATCTTCGTGACAATATTAGCTCAAAATAACAGAAAACAGAACTTTAACAGAACTTCTACGATGCGCGCAGATTAGCAAGCAAACAACGAGGAGCCAATGCAAAAATTCTACTTCCGGGGTCAAACGGAAGTACGACACATTATCGATTCTACAGTGACACCCCCAGGAATAAGGTGGATACATCAAACAATCTGCACCAGATTTATGGTGCTTCATCAGTGAGCACTAAGGAACACATTGGTATTGTAATAATGTATATATAGGCGCTTATCAGTTTACTGATTTACCTATATTTTAGATGTAAATTGGCAGGGTTTAGACTGGCACAAAAATACATCATTAATTAAACGAGTTCTCTCTTTTTCAGCTCAATATCATTAATTCTGTAACTAGACCAGATGTAATTCACAGGAAACGTTAAACTTATGTTGGTACAGTAGGACTGGACCATTTATTTAACATAATTATAAATTACATCACAACATATTTACATGATTGGATCAATCGAAATTTCCTATAACTAACTGTTCACAGATTAAAACATAGGAACAACAGGACACAAGTTATCGATCTTATGATAACTTATATCTCTGCAGGCATTTAGCTTAAGTTTACTGTCTTAAAATAAGAAAGTTTAAGAGTAGGAGGAAGATGAAGGATGAGGAGAGGTACTATCTTGATGTGTTTTAACCAGAAGCATGGCAGCTCTCCGGCCGATCTCGGCTACACGTTGGTACACTTGGCAAAGCATTTGACGACTTTGTTACCCCGTGAAGACGGTCAATCCCCAGTTGGTCCAACTGGCAAGTTCGTTTACCGTTCCTCAGCGTCTCCAGACATGTGCCAAGACTCGGACCGTAGTAATGCACGTCCTGGTTGGCTTTTCAGAATAAAACTTTCCTTGGAGGAAAATTCATTAAGATGAAGCTATCCAGCTCTTGAAGATGACTTATAACTTGGCATGTTATAAGTCTTTTTAACTGATGATGTAGTCATTAGCGTGTTGACCAGACGATCATCAGTTCTTTGGAGAAGACCATAGTTTGAGACTTACTCCAGCAGACTCTTCTGCTTAGACAGGAGGTGTCTTCTTAAGAAGAAAGTGTGAGCAGCGTTACGTTCAATTCTCTCGCTAGCTTGTTTTGCCAGTGAGAGAGAGACGGAACGTATGAAGGTCAGCTTAGAAGAACAGATAGACTTTGTTTTAGGAGAAGACAGACAGTTAGACGCCAAACACTTGATTAAAGCTGTTTCTAACTTCTAACAAACTAAGGAGTTCAGTCTGACATATTAATTCACTTTCACCGTTTGATTCATCATATGAAGTTATCAACATTTTGAAATAGCATAAAACATGATCAAACAATGACAAGTTATTCTCAGAATTAATTCTGAATTAACACACATTAAAAGGAAGTCTCTTCTGAAATAATATGTGTTTTGATTCAAATAAATGTAATAAAATAGTGTTAATGTCTTTTTACTGAAAGTATCAGTGAAAAGGTGTCACTGGGACAGTTCAGAGACGAAGGTGTATCAGAGACCACCGTCTGGATCACTACAGTCCCCCCTTTTGGAAGTCATCGCCTGTCCATGGGAATGAGGTCCAACACGAAAGGATACCACCAAATGTCTCTGATCTTGATGTAATCCAGCAAGTGGAAAGAATCAAAAAATATAATCCCATAATGTTTTGGAAATTCCATACTGTTCGTAGGTAATCCCATAGTAGAAAGCTTTTAATACTTTGGAAAACAAAGTCTTATAATCCACAGCGGTAATTCCACAGCGGTAATTCCATATCGATTAGAGTTGTTGATTTCATCAGCAACAATTGTTTTTATCAGCATGTAGAGGGGATCCCTCGATTGACGCAGAGGAGGTGACCCTTGGATGAAGGTTGAAGACCAACGTTGGCGTTGCAGGTCCCCACATCGAAGGTTATAGGCTGGATGGCTTCCAGTCGGTGCCACTCTGGTTCTATGTGTCATGCAATTATGTGGTTTTAGGTGGGCTTATGATTGGGATTTTACATTAAGCCTTACCTATACGCACCATGATAAGCTATCATGGTTTAGATCAGCTATAACTACCAATTAAGGGGTGGATCATGCACCAAAAGTTAAATATAGGGATCTACGTCTATAGAAGGTTCAGGAGGTCTTCTGTAACGAAGGCCTCTTCTTCCAAGTTATTCCTCCATTCATAATTTAAGTTAAATTAAAATAGAAAAGAAAATATAGTTTGGTCTAAATGTCTGTTGTCCTTTTAGACGACAACGTAGGTTTTGGTATTCCCTATAAATTTTGAAGTCTATGGTGAGACTCATCAAAATGAATAGATGATCTAGAATAGAATCGATCGAACCGGTTCAATTTAGAAATTACGAGACCAGTGTAGTTTATGGTACCTAAAGTAGCTTTAAACTACATTGACTCTTCAATGACTGAGGTTTAACAAAATGAAACTGCATGTTGGCATAGTTAAATCCATTTAAGTCTTTAACTTATCGTTAATAAAAACCTCTTTTGGCTGGGAGTGTTCAGAAAACAATACCAAGCTTCAACAACAGCAAAAGTAGCAATTAAGCACCTAGAAAACAACGTTTCACTGCTTCAACTCACTCCTGTCGTCAGATTCCAACGTGTATCACACAAGAAAAACAGGTCTTAGCTTTATAACCGATGTCAATTAAATCTTGCAGATTTAAACGGTTGTTAAGGTTAGTTTTTTGTTGTGGGTTTTAGACTTAGCGTTTCTAAGTTCTAGTTGGAGCGGTTTCTTTTAGCAACTAATATAGTTTAAACTGTTTAGTTTATTTACTATCTTGTGCTTGGACGACCTTATGAAGTCTAAGAGTTTGCAAGATCTTTGTCGTTTGTGGGGTTATTGAAATCTTTGTCTTTGTCTTGGGCATGACCTAACATCACCCCCCTGAGGTCATGGAGGACCACGAACACAGGTGAGGACGTCCGTCCATGGGCACAAGTTAGGATGCTATTGTTTAGTTTAAGCTGTTTTCGCAGCTGAGAGTAGATAGTACACAGGAACCTTTTAGGTTTCGGCCAACGTTTCTTCTTATGTTTACCTTTTGCTGTGTAATTCACGTATGTCACAACTGTCGGCGCAGTCGCAGGTGTATCTGATTGTTCAGACTGTGACAGGTCACTGTCGTTGTGTGTGTTCTCCCACTTCTTGACTGAAGAGGTGCTCTTTGAGTCTGTAGAAACTATGTCATTTCTGATTAGTTCTAGACTCAAATGCTCTTGAACCAAGGTTTCATCGAAAGCTTGGCTGATTGCCGATTTATCTGTCCCAGAGGACAGTACAGCGTCTTCGGTGTGGGATCCTTGGATCTCTACATCTTTTTCTACCTGTGGTAGGTAGTGTTCAGTGAGTGCTGATTGTTCCAGCTCGCAGAGGAGGTTCTCATGTTGGGCCAAGGTTGGGTCCAACTGTTGGGTCTCTTCTGCCTCACCTCTATTTGAAGGTTCACTTACCGGGCTTGTGCTCTCGGTTGGGGAGTCACCCGTGCCCTCTGCGGTACGATCTGTTAGACAGACAGTGTCATGACCTTCAGGATCTTGTTGACTGTCAGCATTTTGTTTGTTGTCAACATCTTTATTGTCAACATCTGTGGCATCT
>JBBPBX010051054.1:11348-24730 GCA_038048925.1 Garcialebias charrua | reverse complement strand
GGTACCACCAGGTTCCTGTGCATGTGGAGGATGTCCCTAAGACCGCTGTTATCACGCCTTTCGGCCTGTTTGAATTTTTACGCATGCCTTTTGGTCTTAAAGGAGCAGCACAAACATTTCAGCGGTTAATGGATTCAGTCCTAAGGGGTCTGTCCTTCGTATTTGGGGCAGTGGGCAGCACGGTGGCACAACTGGTAGAGCTGCTGCCTCTCAGCGAGAAGGTTGCCGGTTCAAATCCCGGTCCGGGGCCTTTCTGGGTGGAGTTTGCATGTTCTCCCCGTGCATGCGTGGGTTTCCTCCGGGTACTCCGGTTTCCTCCCACAGACCAAAAAACATGCTTGTTAGGCTGATTGGTGACTCTAAATTGACCCTAGGTGTGAGTGTGAGAGTGGATGGTTGTTTGGTGTGAGTGAGACAGGTCCCTCTTGTAAATGAGTCCCCGTGACTCAACGAGCCTAGCCTGTATAAATAAAGGTTGAATGAATTTGTGTATCTGGACGACATCCTGGTGGCTAGCAGCTCGGCTGACCAGCACATGTCCCACCTCCGTGAGGTTTTTCAGCGCCTAGCAGCACATGGCCTGATTGTAAATACAGCAAAATGCCAGTTTGGCCTGCCAGTCATTGACTTTTTGGGCCACCGCATTTCTGCCAGTGGTGCTGTCCCGTTACCAAACAAAGTGCAGGCGGTGTCAGATTTTCCACAGCCCCAGTCTGTTAAAGCGCTACAAGAATTTTTGGGAATGGTTAATTTCTATAACCGTTTCCTCCCCAGAGGCAGCACAACTGCTGCGGCCGCTCTATGGAGCGCTTAAAAAGAAAAAGCCCAACGACAGTGTTGACTGGACACCAGAACGCCTACAGGCATTTGGTGATGCTAAAGCTGCACTGGCCACTGCTGCCCTTTTGGCCCATCCATCCCCAGCGGCACAAATAGCTTTGACAACAGACGCATCTGATGTTGCGGTGGGAGCTGTGTTAGAACAGCAGGTTTCCGGGGTTTGGCAGCCGCTTGCATTTTACAGCCGTACGCTACGGGACAATGAGCTTAAATACAGTGTTTTTGACAGGGAGTTGCTGGCGCTTTACCTGGCCACACGCCATTTCAGGTTTTTCCTGGAGGGCCGCCAGTTCACTGCATATGTTGACCACAAACCCTTGGTGTTTGCTATGTCGAAAATTTCTGACCCCTGGTCTGCTCGCCAGCAACGCCACCTCGCAGCGGTGTCTGAATTTACTACAGACATTCAGCATGTGGCTGGAAAATCCAATGTGGTGGCCGACTGTCTCTCCAGAGTGCTGATTTCCCCCGTGTACGTTGGCATCGATTTTTCTGCCATGGCTGCGGACCAACGTAGCGATGCAGAAATACTCGAGCTCCAGTCCGGGCCCATGGGCCTCGAGTTGGAGGAACGGCAGGTGAATGACGGAGGTCCTCTCCTGCTCTGTGATGTTTCTACTGGCAGGCCCCACCCTCTGGTTCCATTTCATGGCGACGCCGCGTTTTTGACTCCTTGCATTCCCTGTCTCACCCAGGTGTTAGAGCATCGGTGAAACTGGTCAGCTCAAAGTTTGTTTGGCCCGGTCTGCGTAAAGCAGTTAAGGAGTGGGCAGCAGCGTGTGTCCCATGTCAGCGTGCTAAGGTTGACAGGCACACCAAAGCACCTTTGGAACCTTTCCCCATTCCTAGTCGGCGGTTTGACCATGTGCACGTGGACCTGGTGGGCCCTCTGCCTCCATCACAAGGTTTTACTCATCTGCTGACTATGATAGACCGGACCACCAGGTGGCCTGAGGTGGTTCCTCTGACATCCACAACAGCTGCAGTGGTGGCCCGGGCATTTTTGTCTACCTGGGTTGCGCGTTTTGGCCCCCCTTCAGACATTACATCGGACAGGGGCCCGCAGTTTGTTTCTGAACTTTGGTCTACCATGGCCAAGGGTCTGGGGACTAACGTTCACAGGACCACCGCTTACAACCCCCAAGCTAATGGTTTGTGTGAACGGTTTCACAGGTCATTGAAAGCTGCACTGCGCGCTGCATTGACCGGTGACAACTGGATTGACCGTCTTCCCTGGGTTTTGTTGGGTTTACGTACCGCAACCAAAGAGGACCTGAGCTCTTCCCCGGCTGAACTGGTTTTCGGTCAGCCTGTGCGCGTCCCCGGTGAGTTTTTACCTGAGGTACCCTCACCACAGTTCGCTCCGCCGTTGCAACATTTTTCGTCTCAGGAGGACTCCGTTCGTGTCCCTGGCCCGGTACACCATTGTTTACCTCAGTCATTTGTCCCTAAGAGTCTGGAGTCCTCTAAATTTGCATTTAACCTATCATACCTGAGACACCCAGGTGGAGCAGTGAGCAGCTTTGTATCAGGCTGCTGTTTTACGCCATATTGTTTTACATTGTTGGTGATTTTGGATCTTTTAGCGTACCGTTTGCCGTTTGTTTGGCACATATCTTGGTGTATGTCTTGGATCCTTATTTACTGTTTTTTTTAATACTTTGTATTTTGCTTTTCTTGGGTGTAACTGGTATCCTGTGTACATAATTTCATTCTACCTCATGTACCACATGTGATGGAACTGACGTTAAAGTTGACTTGAACTTGTAAGCACCTGGGGAGCAATTAGGGATTGGGTGTCTTGTTAAGAAACATCATGACATATGGGAATGGCTGGGAGTCGAACCGCAACTTTCTGGTCCCAAGTCGACTGCCCAGCCTCTCTACCCTATCTTGGCCCGAGTACATCAGTCTGGGTACTTGGCAATACTGAGTACCGATACTGAGCAGTTACACAGTTAGTGCATAAACGTGACACAACGACAGCCAGTCTGCTGTCAAAACGAACTAAATTAAGGACCATGGGAGACCGGGCATTCTGTGTGGCTGCCCCCCGCCTATGGAACTCCCTCCCTGACTACCTGAGAGCTCCACAGTTATTGGTTGACTTTAAAAGCGGCTTGAAGACCTTTCTTTTTAAGCGAGCCTACTCTGCCTCCTCAAGATTTTATCTTTGATCTTAGGTGATATTATTATTGATTTTACTTGTATTATCACTTGTTTTATTTTTGATTTTGTTGCACTTTGTAGCACTTTGAGATTTTTGTTAATGAAAAGTGTGTTATAAATTAAATTAATTATTATTATTATTATTATTATTAAAATCTGATTTTATCTTAATATATCTCCAAATCAGACATTTTGCATTCATCCTTGATTACTTGTGCAGTGTCTGCCTGGAGTACTGGGAAGTTTTTACGAGTATTTAAAGGAGCTGTATGTAACTTTTCTAACAATATATTTTTAACATATTTCTTCACTCTGTCACTACCTCCTGACATACTGATTTTAGACAAGTAATCTCTGAAAAAAACTATTGTCCCCTTGCTTCTCTAAAAGCATTTCTAAAAAGCCACAGTGACCCACCGTTAACCAGCCAATAAAAACAGAGTTTGTAACCAGCCAATAAAAACAGAGCTTGAATTTGAATCAGCCAATAAAAACAGAGCTTGAATTTGAATTTCAGCAGAGCAAGGGTAACAGAGCCATATATGGCTCTGAGGGGGAGGGACCGGAAACGTGTCTCTGTTCAAAATTTTCCTAAGTTCCAGCGTGTTCCAGAAATTACATACTGAACCTTTAAGGCTGATATCAAGACCAATACCAACAACAGTATATCAGTATAACATTGTTGGTATTGGTAGGACATTACTTTCCACACAAGAATTGTATCTTCTGCTCTAAACACCAAAGTCTATAAAATTAATGTAAATTATGTACTCCTGCACTGCTGTGGAGAAATGAATAAATGTTGTTCAATTCTTCATGTACACTGTACAGTTTTGAATGACAATAAACTTTATATTTATTATAAGTTGGTAGTGGTGTCTCAATATTGATACTGATATAGGCATTGGTATACCAAGGTATGCCAAGGTACCAATACTGATACCTGTATCGTTATGCCAAGGTACCAATACTGATACCTGTATCGTTATGCCAAGGTACCAATACTGATACCTGTATCGTTATGCCAAGGTACCAATACAGTACTGATACCTGTATCGGTATACCAAGTTATGCCAATGTACCAATACTGATATCTGTATCGGTATGTAGTTTATGCCTAGGTACCAGTATTGATCCCTATAGGTACAGTATATCAAGTTATGCCAAGATACCAATACTGATACCTGTGTCGGTGTACCAAGTTATGCCAAGGTACCAATACTGATAGTTGTATCGGTATAACAAGTTATGCCAAGTGTAGGGATTAGGGATGTGCCGATCAGGTTTTTTGAAACCGATACCGATCACCTATGTGTGACGATCACCGATACCGATCACAATTACCGATTGCCTATATGTGAGCCGATCACATAAACCGATCACCGATCACCGATCAAATGGCTTACCTGTAATTTATGAGTGCTGCTTCTGGCTACAAGATCTGAAAACTTTTCAGATCTTGTAGCCAGAAGCAGCACTCATGTTATTTTCAGAACCATAAAATCACCATAATTCAGACAAAAACATATTTTTACTAATTTATTTCAGAGAACAAAGTAAATAAAAGTAATTATCAACTGCATTATCAAAGAAAAATGTTTACCTTACTAACTTTCAATAAAAAAAAAAGGTTTTTTATTGTTTTTAAAAAAAAACACATCTATTACTTCATATAAAAAACTAAAATACCCCATTTGCTACTTAAAGCTGCACTGTTGGCTGTTTTTACAAATGGCTTTATAAATACGTAAAGTATCATTATTATTATTTTTAAATAATTTCGTGCTTTTTTGAACAACTTCCTGCGGGAACCAGGTGGCGGTAATGCGCTTAATATGAGTTCGCCAACCGCCATTCAACTCTATAGAAGAAGAAGAAGAAGAACCAGGAAATACCGCCTCCGCCATTTTACATTCATTAGTTCCACACTCGGCACTCGGCTTTTGGAGGACTGTTTCTCCCATAAGAGGATGCCTCATACGGATAAATTAACCATTTACCATTTACCAAGGTGTATCCCTACTAGGGATACACCTTGGTAAATGGTAAATGGAGCTTATTTATATAGCGCTTTCCACCCCCCTATGAGGGGCCCCAAAGCGCTTTACAATACCAACCATCCACCCATTCATACACACATTCATACACCGGTAGCGGCAGACTGCCATGCAAGGCGCCACCCAGTCCTACCGGGAGCAACTTGGGGTTAAGTGTCTTGCCCAGGGACACAACGACACATGGTGTGGGGAACCGGGATTCGAACCTCCAACCTTCCGATCGGGGGACGACTGCCATTACCACTACGCCACGGCCGCCCCAACCTTGGTCTCTGTAAACTCTCAGTGGTACACCTTGTTTCACTGAACCTCTCAGTGAGACATCTTTTCTTAAAAACCTTCAAGACAAAGACAGTGAACACTGTTTATTCCATTAATTTGAATCAAAGACACAAATTAAATCACCAAGAGACTTATGTGGTTCTAATTCAAATATAATCAAAGCATAACCTTGTGTTATTTGTATGATCGTTGTTATTGTTCAATATTTTGAAAATCAAAGACTCTGTCTAAGTCAAGGATATGTCCAAATGAACCAGTACTGATAGTTATATCGTTACAGTATATCAAGGTATGCCAGGGTACCAATACTGATACCTGTATCGGTATATCAAGGTATGCCAAGGTACCAATAATGATACCTGTATTGGTATACCATGGTATTTCAAGGTACCAATATCGATACCTGTATCGGTATACCATGGTATGTCAAGGTACCAATACTGATACCTCTATCGGTATACTATGGTCTGTCAAGGTACCAATACTGATACCTCTATCGGTATACCATGGTATGTCAAGGTACCAATACTGATACCTCTATCGGTATACCATGGTATGTCAAGGTACCAATACTGATACTTGTATCAGTGTTGGGACACCACTACCAATTAATCTCCATCCTGTCCCGTTGCTCTGCTTTGGTCGTTACTGAACTCTGCATGTTTCTGCTGTGTCCTTCAGGCTGGTTTGGTGTCTACTGACTGTCCCGAGCAGCTCCTCATCGCTCTGGAACCCGAGGCCGCGTCCATCTACTGTCGAAAGCTCCGCCTCCACCAGGTGATCGACCTGAGCGTGCAGCCAATCATGAACGGCCTGGACCTGGACGAGTCCCGACCCTTTGACTCCAGCTTCAGACAAGGTACAGAAGGGACAGTCCGTGTGTTTTTTTCTTTTTGAAGACTGTCATTTGCATAAGTATGAAAAACCACACTGTGTTTCTGGAAACACTGTTGTTTGAAGTCACTTGAGGATTGTGGATTTCTTAAAGAGCCGACTTGTGTGTTTTATGCAAAACAAAGGACTAAAGATCCGACCTCAGATAGTTAATTAGTCTGAGTTAATTAGTTAGTTAGTCTGAGATACAGACCTCAGATAGTGTTTGTCTCAGATTACTTTGCAGTGGTGCGACTTCAAACAGATTGTTTTTATAGAGCGAGCAGAGAAGCAGAAACAAGAGCTGCTCTCAAACCAACCTACAGAGGACCCACTGAGAGGAAACCTTCTGGATTTGAGGTCTTTGATTCACTTCATAATGAGTCTGAAACACTTTTTTAGTGTGCACTTAAATTAGTAGTCTGTGGCATGTCTGTAATGTCAGAGAACTGACGGTTGGAGTTTCAGTGGTAAAACAATTCTCATAATGTAGAGTGCCAAAAATTGTACTTGATTATATCTTGCTCTACAGTAAAATGTACTGCTCTGTATTCGTAAAAACTTTTCACACTAAAGGTCAAGCATTTCTTGAAAGAGTGCACATAGCCTGTTTTTAAACTGAGATTACAGTATTTCACTATGTAACGGATAGAGATTTAATACTGCAAGATTTTCAAGCATTTGAAGTATTTGTTGAGGATGAATTTGTGCTTTTACCAAATCAAAGTTTTTGCTTAATTTATGTCAATCTTGTTCAATTGTAGACATTTTTGTGTTGACCAAATTAGATTAACTGTGGCATTTTGAATAGGTCCACTCCAAAATCAAATCAGTTGTAGATGTACATCACTGAGAGTTTTACTAAAATCTGTCCTGTGGTTCATGAGACAGTGTTGATGCCAAAACTTTAAGCAAAATAAAGCAAATTGTTTAGAGCTCTGAGTATGCGTTGAGGAAGATATTCAACTACTACATCGCCAAGTTTTAGCCTAATATCATTAAAGTGCGACTAAACCCAAAATTAACTTTTTTTAGCTGATAAACTCCCTAGAATGTGTTAAAAATGTTATCTAGCACTATGGCTGTGTTTATTCTCACATAATTGTGCATATCTGTGTAAATTGGCAATATTTGGTCTAAAAATGTGTTTACGGTAGTTCTATGGGTTGAACTGGTGGATTACACCTTAATTTTCTTATTTGTGCAAACGCTCATGTGTGACATGTCTGCTCATGTGTGATGTCACACAGGTGGTTCAAGCAGAGCCAATCCCCTGCAGAGATGAGAAGTGCATACCTTATATGGAAATGCTGCATTTCACTCCTGACAAGCGGTTTTATTTTTATTTTCATTTTTTTAGGCCTTTGGTTTTGGATGGAATGGGTGGAATAGATAAATACATCTACATGTTTATTCTTTGTTGTTGCTTGGTGTATGTTGTTGGCTAGAGGTTTAATTTGTTTTAGGTTGTTGCAGGTGGAGGCATGAACAAAAGCACAACTCTACCTCCACCCCTCCTTGTCTCTCGACACGCCCATTTTCAGGGAGATTTTGGAAGGAGGAGTTACCGTCTCAACCTGGGTTTACAGTAGTTTCACTTTAAAATGGTCTGAGCTTCAGCTGTTTTTGTGTTTAACAAGTTTCATTAGCCATGGCAGCCACTTTGAACGGCGTTGGGTCCAAATGGTAACCAGTCGTAGGTGTACATCAGATGACTACTCTGAAAGTTTCATTAAAATATCTCCAATGGGTCACAGGATATTTTGCTAACAGACAGGCAGAATTGAGCATAAGTAATGGCAAATTATGAAGACCAATCTTGCACGATCAGTGCGAGAGTATTTGTTGGGGAGGACTCAGCTACTATCACGCCAAATTTTAGCTCAATGACTGCAAACTCAACTGATTATAGTCTTCTTTTGTTGTTGTTTGATCGACTGCTTACCGTATTTTCTGCCTGATAGGTCGCACTGTTATATAGATCGCTTTGTCCAACTATTGGCAATAAATTGGAAAAATCCATAAACAGATCGCACCTTTATTTAGGTCGCATCTATTATGCGTCACCGCTACGCGACGCGTCAGCGCCTCATTTGCCCTGCTGAAAATGGCGGCCACAGGAGCGCGCGCGCACGGAAGCACTTTACAAGATGAACACGGTAAAAACAATTATTTGTTTGCTGAAAATTATAGCAAAGATGTGTCTTAGCTGAACTTTTCCTTAATAAATGAACGCAATTGTCAAATCAGCTGGATTTTAAAAAGTAGTTTCGCCACGTGCACGCTCGTGGGTGGGACGGCTTTATTTCTTTAAAATTTAGCTAAATAAACGCTTAAAAATATATTTCTTAGCTGACATTATAGCACAAGTGTTCCTGAGCTTAACCGTTCCTTAATAAATTCACGTAACGGTCAAATCTGCTGGATTTAAATTGTTTCGCTTTGACGTCTTCCAAACGGTAGCGTGCACTGCGAAAATAAATTATAAATAAATCGAATTTTAGCTCAAATGTCTCATACAGGTCACAGTTTGTAAATGACCACCAAGTAATTACGTTCTGTAAGTTTGATAAAAATCTGTCCTGTAGATCATGAGTTATTTATCCAAATAGTATTCGTTTATGGTTAGCTAACCGCTAATAATAATAATAATTAATTCAATTTATAACGCACTTTTCATTACTGAAAATCTCAAAGTGCTACACATATATTGAATGCTACACACATTCATAAACCGGTGGCGGCAGACTACCATGCAAGGTGCTTTCCAGTCCTACCGGGAGCAACTCAGGGTTAAGTGTCTTGCCCAAGGACACAACGACACATGGTGCGGGTCCCGGGAGTCGAACCGCCAACTTTCCGATCGGGAGACGACTGCCCTTACCACTACACCACGGCCGCTAACAAACAACGATGCTAAAAGATCAATTTTTTTTTAGCTCTAAACATCTCCTACAGCTAACAGCTAACAGTTTGTAAATGTCCACCTAGTAATTACGTTCTGTAAGTTTAAAGAAAATCTGTCCTGTGGTTTCGTAGTTCTTACCTCCAGAGCAGGAGGCCGGGCTGCGACAGAGTCAGTCCGAGCAGAGGATGCTTTTTTCGGACGGACACATGAGCCGGGAATGGTCGGTGTACCCTAGCGGATAAAAGTGGTACTGCACCATTATTTGCCAAAATGAAAAACGGTCATATCTGAGCCAAAAGTTGGTCTAAAGATATGGGGAAAAATCCATAAACAAGTCTCACCTCTCTATTAGTCACAGGGCATGCAAATTAGGCAAACTGCAACCTATAGTCTGGAAAATACGGTAGCTGTGGCAGCCATCTTGAATGACAATGATTCTAAAAGTGAGTACTTTCACAGAGTTTCATTATAATCTGTTCAATTGTTTTGCTAACAAACACAATAAAAATAACATTCCCCTAATTCCCATGTTTGTTTTTTTTTAACCATTGAACAAGTTTTAGCTTTACATTACGAGTCGTGGACAACTCTGCTGTTAAGCTGCATGTGAATGACATTCTTGGCGTTCGTTGCAGAAAAGAACAAGAGCTGGGAAAAGAAACTCGATGCATAATTCAGCGCCCGGACGGGCCATCCAAAATCCCCCGTGAAGGCCCACTTCTACACAAAAGAGCGTTCACTCCAAACACAGGATATTGTAATTGGAACAAGGTGCGGTGAGAGCATGATCTCACCCCCTCCTGGCCTGTCACTCTCCCTCTGCTTCTTCTTTTCTTTCGCATTTTCTCTCAATCCCACTCTCTTTTTGCAATCTGGGTCCCATTCCAAACGCACACACTTGGCATCCCAGTAATGTTTTTATTTTTATACTATCTTTAGCTTTTCTTCCCCCACATTTTGCTTCCAAAGATAGCAACAGGGGAGTCGTTAAAACGAACGCATGTACATTTTCTTTTCTGCTGTTTCATGTAAATGATTTCCAGACTCGCATTCTCGTTGCTCTGAACAAAAACACACATGAAGTCGAGGCTTACATGGCTGTGGCGGGCTTTTGTTTGGCTTCATCTATCGCCAACGCACACAAACACACGTCCGGGAATCTGAAATAAACCTTTTCTTCCAAGACGGAGCTGGTAAATGAGGCTGCAGTGTTTACCGTAAATATCTCAACACTTTTCTATTCTTCTCTTTTTTTTTAATCGTGTTTAATACTTCTACAGTTTTAGATAAACGAGTAAAAACCACTTTTACCAGTGCAGTACTATACGGTCAACACATATTTATACACACGTTTCCATGAAAAAATGAGGTTTCTAAGGGTCTTGTCAAAGAAGTGTTTATGTGATACAATTCATAAAACAGCCCGATACTTACTGGGTACACACAAACCTGGTACTTACAGAGTTTAAATGGGAACTGGACTGTGTTTGAAATAACTTTGTTACCATGTACTTACAGAGTACATATATGTATAGGGCACTAACAGGGTCCTGCACTACTTACCTTTTAAGGATGTGTACTGGGTCCTTAAAGCGTCCTGCACCAGGTACATATCTGGTACTTGCAGAGTATGAATGGAACCAGATTGTATTATGAAATTATGGTACTTTACTGTGGTTTCAGGGTATGTATAGGATCCTGAACTAAGTACCTATTTGGTAATTGAGTGCTGGTACTAGAGAGTCCTGAACCATGTACCGTATGTGCCTGGTACTTACAGCTTATGTGCTATGTATTTAAAGAGTTTTGCACTAGGTACATATCTGGTACTTGCAGAGTATGAATGGAACCAGATTGTACAGTATTATGAAATTATGGTACTTTACTGTGGTTTCAGGGTATGTATAGGATCCTGCTCTAAGTATCTATTTGGTAACTGGGTGCTGGTACAGAGTCCTGAACCATGTACCGTATTCTCCGGCGTATAAGTCGCACCTTTTTGCCTACATTTCTAAGCCCTGCGACTTATAGGCCGGTGCGACTTATACGTCGATTTTTCCAATATTTTGGTCATAATTTGACTTTGGTCAAAAACTCCAAAAATGGTGCAGTACCAGTTTCGGCCGCTATGGGCGCTAAGAAACCCTTTACAGTACCTACACTGTTGACATCTGCCTGGTCCAAAAATGGTGCAGTGACACAGAAGATGAAGACTTCAATGGTTTTGAATAAATAAATAAAAACCATAAAATAAATACAGTATCTGTTTCTGTCATCATTTTAAACTGAGACACGTTTTTTACTGTAATGTCAGCTAATAAAAATATATTTTTATGTGTTTATCTTTAAAGATAAATGATGAAAGACACAAAATATACAAAAATTATGTTCATTTATTAATGAAAAGTTCAACTAAGACACATCAAACAAAATACTGTAGTTTTTATGTGATAATCTTGTCAAAAGTCCTTCCAAACAATTTGGCAGCCAGTCCATTTTGGGCAAAACACCAGTTCACGTGAGGTGCGACCTATAGGCCGGTGCGACTTATAGGCCGATGCGACTTATACGTTGATTTTTCCATTTAATTGGGCATAATTAGGTTGGTGCGACTTATACTCTGGTGCGACTTATACGCCGACGAATACGGTATGTGCCTGGTACTTACAGCATATGTGCTAGGTATTCAAAGGGTTTTGCACTAGGTGGAACTTACAGAGTACAAACAGGAACCAGACTGTGTTGTGAAGTGACCTGTTACCCTTTATTTACAGGGGTACATAAGTGGTATGTACAGTATAGGGCACTACCGTAATAAGTCAAAGTCAAGTCAAAGTCAACTTTATTGTCAGAACTGCAATATGTACAGGACATACACAGGATTGAAATTGCGTTTCTCTCAGTCCCTCGGTGCAACAGTAACCATTTAAACACTAAAACACTGAAACATTTAATAAACATAAGCATAAAATAGTAAAAGTGTAACACTGTCCTGAGTTTTTGCATAGTAGTATAAAAGTATGAAAATTTACACCAACACTAAAACACTAAACATTTAATGAACATAAGCATAAAATGAAATAATAAAAGTGTAATACTGTCCTGAGTTTTTGCATAGTAGTATAAAAAGTATAAAAAGTATATCTATAAAATAAACTGAAGGTTCTAGCATTGACATTTGCAAAGAGTGGCAAAGCAGCATATGAGTTAATGTACACAGTATATGTATGAGGTAGTTGATGTTGGTATAGAGGCAAAGTGGCATATGCAGTAAGGCACATAAGGCACATTTGGCATCCTTAGATAAGGCTAGTCAGAGAATACTGTATATGTATCAGCAGTAGTGTAGATATAAAAGTAGTGTAAATGTAAACAGTAGTAATAAATGTAAACAGTAGTAATAAATGTAAACCGTATTAATAAATGTAAACAGTGAATGTAAACAGTAGTATGACTATAGGCAGTAATGTAATACAAACATTAGTGCAAATATGAGAAGTAGTGCAAACTGAATGAGCACATGACCGAGAGTTTAGTGAATAACCCGTTTGATGACACAGAGTCCAGTGTTAAAATCTTTGTGTTGTGTGGTAATGTGTGAGAAAGTTTTTTGTGTTAAGGCAGTTCAAATGGGAGGGGAGGCAGAGCAGGCAGAGTGTTTAGCATCCTGACTGCCTGATGAACAGAGCTGTCTCTCAGTCTGCTGGTTCGAGCCTGGAGACTCCTCAGTCTCCTCCCTGATGGCAACAGTCTGAAGCAGTTGTGTAGTGGGTGTGTGGGATCACACCCACTACAATAATAATAATATTGTCCTGTGCTAAGTACCTATACATGGTAAGAGTCTGTACAAAAAAAAGTCTGAGTCCAGTACCAAGTATATAGATTGTAAATACATTGTACATACCCAGTAATTACCAATTACATATTTTGTACTTGTTTTGTATCTCATACTTGCAGGGTCTTACTCCAGGTATGAACCTTGTATGCATCCAGTAAATACCAGATCTGTACTGTATAGGTAAATACCAGGTGATAATCCATTAGAAACCAGATATATTCCATACATGTTCCTTTTACAGTACATTACAGAGTCCTACACCTGATACATAGCACATACCCAGTAATTACATGCCAGGAATATATCCTGAAAGCAGTAGGTGTGTACCTCATATGTTCCTGGTACATACTTGGTACTTGGAAGGTCCTTCACCAAGTATGGATTTAGTCTGTATCCAATAAGTACCAAGTACAAA
>JBBPBX010051052.1:0-10262 GCA_038048925.1 Garcialebias charrua | reverse complement strand
TTCAGTTCTTTGAGGTTTCTGCTCAGCTCTCTGAAGGTTTCAGGTTCAGGTTCTGGACTCTGACTGGGCCGTTGATTTGATTTGATGTTTATTCATTCATTTTAAAAGAACAATACAAAACAGTTTCATCAGATAGAAGAATACAAGTAGGATAAAATGAAAGGAGCAGAAAGAAGATGAAATCTTATTATATCTGCCCCTTATTTATTTCACAGTTTGTTCAAACAATGATAACCTTCAAACTACATCACAAAATGAATAAATCTACTAATTTATCTAACTGTAATACTGTACACAAACACACTAAGCTACATCATATATAGTTTTTGAGCAAGTCCTTTTCGACCTTTTTCTTAAATGTATACATTGGGCAGCACGGTGGCACAACTGGTAGAGCTGCTGCCTCTCAGCGAGAAGGTTGCCGGTTCAAATCCCGGTCCGGGGCCTTTCTGGGTGGAGTTTGCATGTTCTCCCCGTGCATGCGTGGGTTTCCTCCGGGTACTCCGGTTGTACAAATGCAATGATCTAAAAAGGAGGTGGTATACCATGCCTCACTGATGTAAGTATAGCTGTCCCTTGGCAAAAGTAATTCACTAGAGAGTGAGAGACCATTATCCGAGCAGAAATGTTTTAAATGGTTTGCAAACGTAGACCTTTGATCAGAGAGGTCAGCATTCAGATCACCAACAATAAAAAGACTGCTTACTGCATGTTCCTGTAAGAAAGCCATGATATAGGCCAGTCTATTTAAATATTCAAACTCATTCTCTGAGCACTCATAAGGAGTATACACGTTCAGTATGGTGATTGTTTTATCCCCATCACAGAACTCAAGTCCTATCGCCCAGTCAACATTCAGCCTGATCACTTTGATTTGTTGGTCAAGTTTCTTATTCCAAAACATTGCAACACCACCAGGGATTCTGCCACGGAGTATCCTATCACAACAGTCAGTGGTGGATTCCCCTGCTCCATAAAAGTCTTTATGAATAGAGTTTAACCTTTCCAAGTCCTGCTTAGATAAGAATGTCTCCTGCACACACAGTATATCACAGGTTTCTAAGAGTTTGTTGACAACATGACGGCGAGATTTATCTGCTTCATCCTGCCCGACGCGCAGACCCCTGACATTGTATGAACTGATATTAAGAGTCATGTTGATTAATTATCACCACGAGCGCTTGCCTCGCTGGAAGCCTCGAGAGGTGGACGCACAGCAGGTGTAACGCCAGCTGCAGAGCTGCCTTCAGACTTCTCCACACTCGCCTTTAATTTGCGAGCCTCATAATATCGGCGGACATAAGTTCCTGCTGGCCAAAGCTGTGCGTCGTACAGGTCAGAGACTTCTTCACACTCTGCCCTCACGTGAAATGACCCAAATCTGCTATTTGTTGACTCTATTTTCCTGCACGTCACAGATCTTCCCAGTTTATCAGAGAGATAGGCGCGCAGGGTATCCTCATCTACCTCTGGAGAAAACCTCGTAGCAAAAACACTCACCAGTCTGGTTTTAATCACTGGGATGTTTCCGTCTGCTCCGGTGCCAGTTATGCCCAATTTTCTCCGCAGCTCCTTTTTCGGGCGGACCTGCAGAGCAGGTTGTGTCGCAGGTTGTGTCGCTGTGTTGTCCCGCTTGCGTGCACCTCTCTTTAACACAGTACTCCATGATGGGGACTGAAGTGTGGCGGTCAGAACATCACTTGGCCCAGGAATGCAACATTCGGAGCTTCCCGGAATGTCAGGAGCAGGTGACGTCACTTCCCGTGTCTCCCTGGGAATCCCCCGCGCAGGGGCGTTGGCCCGTCCAGCAGCGTCTCCTCGGCCAGGAGGTGCGCGCGTTTGTAGTTTCTCCAAAGCGGTTACTCGGAGCTCCATGGCCGCTGTAGATGTCCTCACGTTCTCATTTTCACATCTCTGATTATCCAGAGTTGCTCTCAGGTTTGTTATGTCCCAGCTCAGCTGTTGAACTCTGCTGAGTTCCATTAATAGTTCCATGGAATTGTAGGTTGCTTGTATTAACCATTCAGTTTATCGGTTCTGTTGACTCATGGTGGTGACATATTTAAGCGCTGACATCACAGACATGCGCCATGTTGGCGTTCAACATGGCGTTGCGGAGGAAGCGCTCAAGCGTTTTGTAGTGTATTACAGCGGAACTATTTACTTCAGCGGAACCACTCCCCTAGTTGCCGGGTTACCTAGAGGTGATCTGCCGGCGTAGTGATTTGTGTGTGTAATGTTGAGACCAGTTGAAGACAAGTAAAGTCACGTTCTTTTCCATAACCGAGTGGATTATTCTTTCATCTTTAAAATATACTTTGTTGGAGTAAAGACACAACAAATTGGCGACGAGTAATCTGGACCCCAAACTACTGCACGGAGTGAGTTTTGACCCGGAGGGAAGGAAGAAAAAAAAAGAAAGAGAAAAAACTTGACAGCAGGAGACAAACCGTAACCTAGCAACGGATCTGTGAGTAACTGCAAACTGAAATGGCTTCCGTTGGAAAAGTAGAAGAGTTTGATAGCTCAAGTGGAGACTGGGAATCATACATAGAGCGAGTGGAGTTGTTCTGCGACGCTAATGATATTGAGGATGAGAAAAAAAGTTCTGTCCTCCTCAGTCTAATGGGAGCTAAAACATACAATCTACTTCGTAATCTCCTGAGCCCGGCTAAACCGTCAAGCAAGTCATATAAAGACATTGTTGATACATTGCAGAGACATTTGAATCCCGCACCGCTAGTGATAGCAGAAAGATTCAGATTTCATAAAAGGAATCAAATGAAAGATGAAAGCATATCTGAGTATATGGCTGAACTGCGCAAACTCTCGCAGCATTGTGACTTTAAAACTGGACTTGATGATGCCTTGAGAGATCGATTAGTATGTGGCATGCATTGTACAAGCACACAAAAAAGGCTACTGTCTGAAAAAGAGCTAGATTTGAAGAAAGCACTTGAAATATCTATCTCAATGGAAACAGCAGCTAAAGGTGCATCAGAGCTACAAAATAAAAGCTTAGAAAACGAAGTGCATCAAATGTCTTTAAATGGAAGAAAACAAAAATGCTACAGGTGTGGTAAATCCTCGCACAATGCAAACGACTGCTGGTTCAGAGAAAAGACATGCAGGAAATGCCACAAACAAGGTCACATAGAAAGGGTATGCAAATCAACCCAAATCGATACTCAAAAAGGAAAAGCTGGAAAAGAAAAAGGCTTTAAACCTAAATCAAGGGTCAAAACAAATGAAATGCACAAAGTTACAGAACATCCTGACAACACAAACAGCAGTGAGGATGAAGACCTGTCATGCTTAGAGCTGCATAACATTAACAAAGAAGACAGGGAAATATGGATCACGACTAAAGTGTCTGGAGTGACTCTAAAGATGGAAGTGGAGGAGTCAAGCAAAAAGTTCTTAACCATAAACACTCATAAGGGACTTTACCAATACAATCGGCTTGTGTTTGGTGTTGCTTCAGCCCCAGCCATCTGGCAAAGGGCCATGGATCAGGTGCTCCAGGACATACCTGGAACACAATGCTACCTGGATGACATTATCATAACAGGAAAAGATGATGATGCTCACTTCCAAAATCTGAGCAAAGTACTCACCAGGCTGAATGAGTATGGCCTACGGGCAAAGAGAGAGAAATGTGAGTTTTTCAAAAGTGAAATCTCCTACTGCGGACATGTTATTGACAAACACGGCTTGCACAAGTCGCAGGAGAAAATTGAGGCGGTGCTGAAAGCACCGAAACCTGAAAATGTGTCACAACTCAGATCGTACCTGGGTCTCGTCAACTATTACCACAAGTTTCTACCCAACCTTGCCTCAGTACTGTATCCACTAAATGCACTGTTACAGACAGGAGTGGAATGGCATTGGTCAGAAAAATGTGAAAAGGCTTTCACAGAAACAAAGAGACTAATAACATCTGATGAGCTACTTACCCACTACGATCCATCCAGACCCATCCGTCTAGCATGTGATGCATCCCCGTACGGCATCGGAGCAGTACTGTCGCACACGTTGGATAATGGACTTGAACGCCCAATTGCATTCGCTTCAAGGTCCCTGTCAAGTGCCGAACGCAACTATGCACAGATAGACAAGGAGGCCCTTAGCCTAGTATGGGGGATAAAAAAGTTCCACCATTACCTCTATGGCCGAAGGTTCACCTTAGTGACTGATCATCAGCCCCTAGTGTCTATATTCAATCCACGAAAAGGAGTCCCAGTGATGTCAGCTGCAAGACTACAGCGATGGGCCCTGTTCTTAGGAGCACACTCGTATGACATTGAGTTCAAGAGAACTAAACAACACTGCAATGCTGATGGTTTGTCACGCCTCCCCCTGTCAACATCTGTGGAGGAACCGCCGTCAACAGGTGACCCGGTAGAAATTTTTTACACAACACTGGTAGACCAGCTGCCAGTTACGAATGACATGATACGAAGAGAAACGAGGAATGACCCAACACTGTCCAAGGTGTACGACATAACAGTACAAGGCTGGCCTACCCATGGGAATACCTGTTTCCCAGAGTTTTCAGCAAGACGTGATCAACTGTCAGTTTGCCAGGGAACCTTGATGTGTGGATCACGTGTGGTGGTTCCCTCCAAGCTTCGCACCAGAGTGTTGGACAGTCTGCATGAGGCTCATGTAGGTACGGTGAAGATGAAAAGTCTGGCCCGTAGCTACGTTTGGTGGCCAGGAATAGATAAACAGATTGAGGACATCACCAAAACCTGTCCAGGGTGCCTGAGCGTTCAAAACGCACCGCCACCGGCTCCCCTTCACCCGTGGGAATGGCCGTCTGCACCCTGGCAGAGAGTGCACATCGATTTTGCTGGCCCGTTCATGAACTCTATGTTTCTTATAGCTGTGGACGCTCACTCTAAGTGGCCAGAAGTAGTCCAAATGAACTCAACAACATCAGAAAAGACTATATCTGTTCTGAGAACCATCTTCGCCAGGTATGGCCTTCCTGAACAAATTGTGAGTGACAATGGCCCACAGTTTACTTCTGAGGAATTCCAAAACTTCATGAAAAAGAATGGTATCAAGCATTTCAAGTCAGCACCTCACCATCCAGCAACAAACGGATTAGCAGAACGTTTCGTACAAACATTCAAAAAGTCCATAAAAGCAACGATCAAAGAAGACATCTCTCTTCAACACAAAATTGACAATTTCCTCTTTGTGTACCGCAACTCTGTCCATGCAACAACCAATCAGACACCTGCAATGCTGTTTATGAACAGACGGCTCAGATCTCGCATTGACCTTCTAAAGCCAAACCTGAGGAGAGAAGTGCAGAACAAACAGTTCAGCAGCTTTTCGGATGAACCGCCAAGAAGCTTCGACGTGGGACAGCAGGTTCTGGCACGTGACTACCGAGGGGAAAAGTGGACGCCTGGAAAGATCATCACTAGGAGCGGCCCTCTGATGTATGAGGTGGACACTGGAGACCATACCTGGAGACGCCATGTGGATCAGCTGTTAAATGCTCAACCAAAGACACCAGAGCAACCAGCACGTCCACCTGATCCTGGAACCAACTCTGACCTCAGCACAGTGACACCCACAGTTGCAGAGGAAGTGCCCCCTACCGAGAGCACGCCACAGGTTCCCAGGCGTAACCCTGAACGACTCAGGGTACCCCCGAAAAGATTAGACTTATGAGTTTCACTTATGGGACTTGTGTGATTTAAAAAAAAAAAAATATATATATATATATATATTTTTTTTTTAAAGGAAGGTGTTTCAATGTTTGTCAACTGAATGACAAGTTGTGTTTAATGCATTAGCTATGTTGTATGTTATTTTAGTTACGCAGCATTGTTCTAAAAGGGGAGGAGTGTAGTGTATTACAGCGGAACTATTTACTTCAGCGGAACCAGAGCCATATAAAGTGAGAGTTGCGACACTTCCATAGACTTCCGTTGTAAGAATGGAATGCGGAAGTCACGTGGGTCATGGAGGGGGCGATTCGTTCCATGGCTGTTTTACAGTCTGACTCTGCCTGCAGTAGCGCTCCGTCGCCGCCAGAGGGCGCAGCTCCACAAGGTTTCCATAGCCGTTGTTTGGAACGATTGACCGCCTATCGGCGACTTCAAAGAGTGTCAGAACTCTCTATATATACGGCTCTGAGCGGAACCACTCCCCTAGTTGCCGGGTTACCCAGAGGTGATCTGCCGGCGTAGTGATTTGTGTGTGTAATGTTGAGACCAGTTGAAGACAAGTAAAGTCACGTTCTTTTCCATAACCGAGTGGATTATTCTTTCATCTTTAAAATATACTGTACTTTGTTGGAGTAAAGACACAACAAACCCTGTATGTTATTTCTGTGTTAGGACGTGTATATTTGTGTAGTAACTGTGTGTGTATTTGTTTTTAGTCTACCTCGGTCAGTACAACAACATGTTTGTTGATGAGCAGAGAACAACATTTTCTGGCAGCCTGTATCGCAGTGCAGGGGATTTGTCCTGTTTGTACATTGATGCAAACCTCACTATGAAAGTTGAGCTTATCCAACCTGCACAGGACAGCACAGCTGGTAAGATTTAGGAGAAATAATATGTTTTAATGCAAACCAAACCAATTACAGTACTGTATAATGAATTTAACAATACTGTGTATCCTTTAAAATGTTTTTTTCAGAGAACTGTGATGACTCTGTGAACTGTGACAACCGGCAGAGGGGCAAAAAAGTTACAATTCTACCACGAAATGGACAAACTCATGGGAGCCCAGCATGACATTTCCTACCCAGTCGTTGGCACAGCTATAGGTGTTACTGTGCGGCGGCCAGAAGCATTGGGTAGGAGCACCAACACTCCATTTGAAACGCCAGACTCGGACGCAGAAAACTTACAGCCAAAAACTCTGTTGCCACAAGGAACATCCACCACTCGCAAGCAAAGAAGGTCTAGTGAGGTTTTGGAGTTCTTCCGCCAGTCAGAGGAAAACAGTCAACGGCGAGATCAAGACATGATGGAGCAAATGTAATCAGCCCAGGATGATTTCAAGTCACTGATGACTCAGATGCTACAGAAAATGTAGCTGTACTGTAAACTTTCTTATTGTTTTGCACAACTTCTGTTTTTTTTTTTATTATTATTTTTATGGTGAAGTTACTGTGAAAGTTTTTTTTTTTTTTTTTTTTTCACATAGTTGATTTTGCACAGGTTTGGCCCAAAAACTGTGGGTTTTCAGTGCCTTTGATGGGGAAATTACTGTGAAGTTTTCTAGTTTTTCACATTGTTTATTTTTGTTCAGATTTGGCCCAGTAAAAACTGTGGGTTTTCAGTGCCTTTGATTGCATGAATATTGAAATGCTGTTGTGTTGCACATTTTGTAATTAAAACTGAAAACTTTCAGACAACTGAGATTTCTTTTCAATATGAGCTTTGCTTGCAAAGGTTAAAATAGAAACTATTTTGTATAAACTAGTTTAATAGTACAGTATTGAAACTATTTTGCATTACTAGCTGCAGAGTAACATTTTTTTTACCCTACACAAAAGGTATGTTTCCCTAAAATTTTCACATTACTCGTTTATTTTTGGTAATGTGTTATTATGACCTGTGCAGTTCTGACAGATACTTAAAGCACTATGAGCTTTGAGTAAGGCAGTAATATTTGATTGTTGCAACCCTTTTAAAATTTTGTCACGACTCAAAGACAAAATGCTGGATTTAAAGAAATATGTTTATTAAGCTTCAATTTAGTCATCTTTCAAGTACATTTGTACAGCCAGTTTTGTCATGAACAAGTGCGCTAATAATGTGGGAAGATGCAAAACAAAACAACATACTAGCTATATGCTGGTGAAGATTCTCAGTCGTCCAGGACATGATAAAATCAAAAAAGGCGTTCAATACAGAACAACTGGACTTTATTTGTAGCAACAAGACGTTTCGCTTCTCATCCGAGGAGCTTTATCAATTCAGTGAATTCTGAATTTCCAGAATAATCCGGTGTGCTGATGACTGTGAAACATCAAACTTGTCAGAGATTTCTCTAAAGCTATTCTGATTGGCCATGTACCACAGGAACATAAGCAGCTTTTTAGAAATAGGTACTGGTGGTACACCTTGATTGTGTTCCTTATTAATGTTTTTATCCTGCAGCTGCGTCAGTAGTGACGTAAACTGTGGCTTGGTGAGCCTGAAGTGGCGTGCAAAAGTGTTGTCGTCCATTTGAAGCATCACCTCCCACTGAGTTCATGTCTTCAGGATGGGTGGGTTTCCTGCCAGCATGGTAGGCAGCATGGTAGGGTCCAAGACAACTCTGCAATGGGAAAACAGTGTTTATTTCAGACAGACATAAAGTTAATCATGAACAGCAATTCTCTGTCATTTTTTCATCATTTGACTTCTTGTTTAAGTGAAAAATACACATTTCAGACAGCATACTTTCAGTAAACTGTTGGAAATCTGGAAAATAGTTGAATCTGTTGGAATCCTGGCAAAAACCAATGCAGATATGTTCCTGTCTTTCATTTATATCTACCTTATAATGTTTTGCTAGTTTTTGATACTTTGTTTAAAAGAAATATATTGTGGTGGACCACTAGGGGGCTCTACTCACACCCAGTGGACCGAATGTGTTACAGGATGCTTTTATTGTGAAAGGTCCAGAGGACCGGATGTTGTGTTGGTATATTTTTTATTTTTATTTTTTTTATTAAAGTTTATTCATTTTACATATTTAAGAAAAACAACATAAAAGATAATGGAAAAAAAAAACAGTTCATAAATATGAGAAAAAATCAAAATACATTGAAGGGATTTCAGACGGTGTTCAATGATCCAGACGTGTCTTAAAATGATAAAGATTTATTGACAGGCACAGATTAACAGAATAATCAGAGTTTAACAGGGAATAGAACAATTAATTGTGCACAAGAAATTGTGAGCATTTCAGACCTGTCCGCGCCGAAGGTCCCCCGAGAATGCTGACTTTCCTTAGTTGTTTGTGTGATAATATGTGGCTTGTTCTGCTATGTGATTGGCTGTTCTACTGATAAAGATCCTGTTTGCCGGGACAACAGCTATGAGCCCACAACAGCTATGAGCCCCCAGGGTCTCATAGTGCTCTGTTTAGATTCCTTATTGTGTGTGTGACTTCTCTTTTGTCCTTAAGACATAAAGAGTTTAATGTACCATATATATGTTTGTATCTGTCTGTACCATGGATTTTTATGTGCATGCGTTTGTTTGTATTAGAATGTTCCTCTGTGTGCTTTTATATTCTTTGGATGTTCTGTGGGTCAGTTTGACTTTTTGGGCTTGTCCCAGGAATGTAGACATCCCTGTTTGGCCTCCCCTGTGTGTTGCTTTCAAGCTGGACAGAAAACATGTTTGCACAAACCCTTTTTTTAATACATTGATAATACTTTGTTTGCAGCACACTTGGATATAATACATTTATAATACTTTGTTTACAATCAGAATATCCTTCAACACCCTCTCTTGACCTATTAAAATAGGTCAAAATAACCTGCACGACCCCCTTGGATCCTCCAAAGAGGACCCCACATAACCACCAAAAAACAACCCACAAAACCAAAAAATCTACCCACAGAACCAACTCACCTAAACCACTTCTACAGCTTAACTACAGTGCGAAGCACTCACTGCTAAAAATCCACTTCTATCCAACTCCATTCACCTCTATCTGACTCCAAAGTTACTCCCCAAGTCAAATGCTAAACTAATACACATGTCCCAAGACTACGTTGACCTAAACTACAAATTCCTAAAGGATATGCGCAAATCGATTAAATGTACCAGGATAACTGTCCCTCCACCTCAAGTCCACCTCGTCGCCTCTACAGGTATCTGGTTTCAGCCAGACGCAGGTGCTCACGTCCGTCTGGCTATGAACCGCGTCTGGCCTGCACCAAGGGGAACAGAGTCCCATGGTCATCCACCCCTCCAGAAGCAATCATCCTTGAGATCACTGCTCTCGCACACGGCGCAACACACCCCATAAACACGCAAAATAGAACAAGAATAGCCAGCAGAAATGCTAAAAGCTTGAACAGCACCTGAGTCCATGACCCACTAGTGAACCAAGACATCACATCCCACTGTCCAGCCGGTGCATCCTCCGCTTTCGCCTTCTGAAGTTCTTTCAGCTGTGCCAGGGCTGCTGTAACCCGCGCCTGGGGGTTTGCAGCCGTTTCATCAGGTATGTAAGTACAGCAGGGGTTCCTGCCGATGATCGCACATACCCCATTCCTAGCA
>JBBPBX010051051.1:0-24731 GCA_038048925.1 Garcialebias charrua | reverse complement strand
CTGTCCTCTCTTTCCATGTGAACCAAACAGTCCAAAAAAGGCAGCTTATCGTTTGCATCCTCTCTGGTGAACTTTATGTTGTTGGCGACCAAGTTAATGTGTCTGGTGAATGCTTCCACTTCCTTGGTTTGGATTTGGACCCAGGTGTCATCCACATATCGGAACCAATGGCTTAGAGTTGTTCCCTCATAGGAGTTTAGGGCTCTCTGTTCCACTTCCTCCATGTAGAGGTTGTCAACAATGAGTGACACTGGAGATCCCATGGCACAGCCGTGCTTCCGTCTATAAAATCTGTAATTGAACTTGAAATAAGTGGTGGAGAGGCAGAGATCCAGCAGGGTGCAGATGTGGTCTGGGGTGAAGTTGGTCCTTTTGTCCAAATCCTTGTCTTGTAGAAGTCGTTTTTTGACGGTTTCTATTGCTTCAGGTATGCACGTGAAAAGAGAAGTCACATCATACAAGAGTTTTTCCCGGGGTTAGCTTCAAATGTTGAACTTTGTTGGCAAAATCAATGGAGTTGTTTATGTGATGAGGTGTGTTTCCAACAAGAAATGCTGGAATGAAGAGCGAAACGTCTTCCGTTACAAATAAAGTCCAGTTGTTTCTGTATTTAACGCTTTTTTGATTTCATCATGTCCTGGATGACTGAGAATCTTCACCAGCATACAGTATTGTAGCACACAGATTTCAGTGCAGCCGAAATGTTTTCACCAACTAGTCTTGCAACACTCGCAGCTCCGTGAAGTACCACCTTGATAAAGGTCATTCACGTGACGTGTTTTCATTCAGCCAGGTGCTTTGTTTACGTTGTGTGCAGACCTGCATTTCCAAACTGTGTACAATTCTATCTGGAAACCTAGAGTGAACTCTTTCAAAGTGCTTTGTGTGAAAACGCTCAGGAGAACCTGCTTTGGGTTTGATTTCAGAGTTTACAATCAGAACCTTTAAACTACTTATCTGACATCCAGCAGCAGCACATAAAGCTGAGCGGATCAGAACAGCCCGTTCCTTCCGTCAGCACTAAGTTTTATTGTTCTGTAAAACCTCGACTCATTTACATTCAGGTCCAGATTTACCAGCAGTGTCAGACTGGCTTCAGCCGGTTCTTCTAAGATAAACCTGCACTGAGAGTGTAGGACCTGCAGATGATCTGTGTTTCAGATGTTGGTTTACCGTACGGTACGACGAGATGTTTCCTAAGCAGCAGCAGCAGCAGGGTCAAGTAAACTGTAAACAGAGAGGAGCAGATGTAAAGAGGAGAACAAAAAAAAAAAACGGAGCTGGGTCAGTCAGAAGCTGGAGGCGGGGAGCGGAGCTGTTTATCCTCCCTCAGAATGATGACATCACCTCCAGCCAATGGGAGCAGGCTGTGGGTCTGATGATGTCATGTGGGTCCAATGAGAGGAGGCTGTGGTGGGCTGCAGAGGGTCTCGCTGCTGTGACCTCTGCTCTTCATTCACACTTGGTTTTATTGACCCACTGATACGGTTCTTCTGTGCATTGAATGTTCCACAGCCGGGTCGCAGCCCGGACCCGTCTGAGGGACTGTAGATCCTTCCCCAGCTACCTTTTAGTCTTTACCTAGCCTTTTGCTACCTTTAGACTTTACCTAGCCTTTTGCTACCTTTAGCCTTTACCTAGCCTTTTGCTACCTTTAGCCTTTACCTAGCCTTTTGCTACCTTTAGCCTTTACCTAGCCTTTTGCTACCTTTAGCCTTTACCTAGCCTTTTGCTACCTTTAGCCTTTACCTAGCCTTTTGCTACCTTTAGCCTTTACCTAGCCTTTTGCTACCTTTAGCCTTTACCTAGCCTTTTGCTACCTTTAGCCTTTACCTAGCCTTTTGCTACCTTTAGCCTTTACCTAGCCTTTTGCTACCTTTAGACTTTACCTAGCCTTTTGCTACCTTTAGCCTTTACCTAGCCTTTTGCTACCTTTAGCCTTTACCTAGCCTTTTGCTACCTTTAGCCTGTTGCTACCTTTAGCCTTTTGCTACCTTTAGACTTTACCTAGCATTCGTATGTCGTTTGTCAGCTTTTAGCTCCTGTTGTAGTTTTAAATAAAAATTTAGTTCCAACTTCTGCAGCTGTCGTTCACACAGAATTCAGCTGAAAGTGGGATCAGGAGATGTTCATACTGAAATATGAGTCACTTTACTCTTAACAAAATGGCAAGAATAAATCTCAGTTTACCCTCTATTTTTTATTTATTTAAGTCCTCAGCCTTATAAACAAAACATTAAGTTGTTCGTTTTTTTCTTGTGTGTTTTCATGACTTTGCAATGAGTGCCTTTAATCAAACACTTAGAAAATAATCCACCCAAGATGGCCGCCACTGCCAGCTGAACTCAAACCCAAAAGTGGCCAAATCTCACAGACGTTAAGCTGAAATTGGGTGTGGTAGTAGCTGTGAGTCACCCCCAACACACATCCAGTGAACCTGTTGGAGGCAAGGCAGCGGGCGACGTGCATTCCTAGTTTTTATTTTTATTTTACTCTTTAATTTTCTTTAAATGGGATGAAGTCAGAAATATTCCCAGGATGTTTTGAGTTGTATCACTCAAGATTGTTAAAAACGGCGCATTCGTTTAATCTTTAACAGTTTTAGGCTCTTTTCATGTTTGTCTTACTCCCAGAACTTACAGTAGGTTAAACGTGCACGTGTGTGTGTGTGTGTGTGTGTGTGTGTGTGTGTGTGTGTGCGCGCGTGTGTGTGTACAGTAAACAGACGCTCCTCACCGACTGTAAACATGTAAACAGCACGGTGGCACAACTGGTAGAGCTGCTGCCTCTCAGCGAGAAGGTTGCCGGTTCAAATCCCGGTCCGGGGCCTTTCTGGGTGGAGTTTGCATGTTCTCCCCGTGCATGCGTGGGTTTCCTCCGGGTACTCCGGTTTCCTCCCACAGACCAAAAAACATGCTTGTTAGGCTGATTGGTGACTCTAAATTGACCCTAGGTGTGAGTGTGAGAGTGGATGGTTGTTTGGTGTGAGTGAGACAGGTCCCTCTTGTAAATGAGTCCCCGTGACTCAACGAGGCTAGCCTGTATAAATAAAGGTTGAATGAATGAAAAAAAACAAGTCTCCATGAAGTCATCAGGAACAGAAGGTGACGTTCGGCTCCGTGGACTCGGGACAGATTGGTGTTTATTGATTATCTGCTCTTTATTCGTCACTGATCAGCTGTAATCAGTTTCCAGCCGTCGTCTCTGGTTCTGGTCGGGTTCAGACCCCTCTGTTTGTTGATGGTTTCATTCACGGCCGTGTTCCGATGGGGGTTTGGACTACTTTCTGCTCGTCTGAACAGGAAGCTGAGCTGAAGAGTCGCGGTAACGTCTCGTCTCTTCGCCCACATCCTGTGCTCTTCTTCTTCGGGCCGGGTCGTTGATGAACTTTCAGGAAAGCAGATTACTCCGAGGGGCGGGGGGCCGGCTCAGGCCAGACTGGATTATGGTGTGGACTCTAATCCACAGGGATGGACACACAGATTGAGGGTGAGGGGATTGGCGGGCTCTGGACTTTGGCCAGGTGGACTCGGACTCTGAATCTTTTTCTGGATGTAGTCTGCAGGCTTTAATCTGAAAAATAAACAAAATACAGTATTAGGATTACAGCAGGGTTCATACGCAGCCAAAGATAAAGGATTTTAATACAGTATTTTGGTCTGGATAAGTAAAATAAAATTATCATGTTGCTCAACAACTTTAACATTTTAGCAAAGATGCTGCTTCACACATCGAGATGAAAAATAAATAAATCAAAATTTCAGATAAAAACAGGTAAAATAATAAACAACATCTCAACAACTGAAATTACAAGTATTTCAAAATGGGGAACCCTCGACCTACGGCAACCCGGACTTACGAACGCACTGTAAAAAATAAATAAATAAAAAATTATATTTTTTATTTTTTTATTTTATAAATGAATACATGTACAGTACTGTACAGTCACCAAGCACTTAGCCTATCCTAACACAGTTTTTAAAGATGGAGTGAGTTGAATTGTCTCCCTTTCACATAAAGTGAAAGTAGCTCCCTTTATGTGAATGGAGCCTGCTGGGGAGGAGGGAGACAATTCAACTCACTCCTTAACTGTGTTAGGATAGGCTAAGTGCTTGGTGACTGTACAGTACTGTACATTTATCTATTTATACATTAAAAAAAAAATATATATTTTAATAAATAGATAAATGTACAGTACTGTACAGTCACCAAGCACTTAGCCTATCCTAACACAGTTTTTAAAGATGAAGGAGTGAGTTGAATTGTCTCCCCAGCAGGCTCCATTCACATAAAGGGAGCTACTTTCACTTTCACTTTATGTGAAAGGGAGACAATTCAACTCACTCCTTCATCTTTAAAAACTGTGTTAGGATAGGCTAAGTGCTTGGTGACTGTACAGTACTGTACATGTATTCATTTATTTAAAAAAAATATATATATATATATTTTTACTATATGATCCGACCTACGTCATTTTCGACATGGTCCTTAGGTCCAGAACTAATCTGTACTTTTTTTTTCATTCATTCATTCATTCAACCTTTATTTATACAGGCTAGCCTCGTTGAGCCACGGGGACTCATTTACAAGAGGGACCTGTTTCACTCACACCCAGGGTCAATTTAGAGTTACCAATCAGCCTAACATGCATGTTTTTGGACTGTGGGAGGAAACCGGAGCACCCGGAGAAAACCCACGCATGCACGGAGAGAACATGCAAACTCCACCCAGAAAGGCCCCCGGACCGGGATTTGAACCGGGGACCTGCTCGCTGAGAGGCAGCAGCTCTACCAGTTGTGCCACCGTGCTGCTGTACTAGTAGGTGATTGTTTATTAAAGACATTTTAAATAATTTTAAAGACAAAAATCAATTAAATATATTTTATTGAGGGCAAATCTTTCCTACAGCCAATAATTCAACATAAACATGCAAAAAATGTAATTATTGTTTACGACAGTAAATAAAGTCAGCTTAATTCAAGATGGCCGCCACAGCTAATCTTCATCTTGACGAGTCAAAAATGTCTGTTTGACAGAAATTGGCCCAAAGTTGGACTTGGTTAGAGACAAAGTCCAGATGGAGCGCTGCTGGAAGAAGGGTTAAAACAATAGCGAGAATCTAAATGTAGCTATATGCTAAAAGCTGCAAATAGTAAGCTGAAAACTAAAAAGAGCTAAAGGAAACCAAACAAGCTAAAAGTAGCCAATAGGCACAAAACTATAGTTAGAAGCTAAAAGAAATTAGGCAAAAACTATAGTTGGAAGCTAAAAGAAAGTAGACACGACAGCTTGAAGCTAGCAGAATAGCTAAAAGGAGCTAATGAAAGCAACATACCGGTAGGTTAAAATGAGCAAAACTGTAGCTAAAGCAAGGTAAAGCAAACCAGTAGCTTAAAGCTAAATGTTGCAGAACTTTAGCTATAAATGAACAGTAGTAAAATGTGAGCCAGAAGCTAGGAGCTAAATTAAAGCTAAAAGGAGTAAATTAAACTGTAGCTAGAAGCTAAATGTAGTAAAATGGTAGCTAAAGTTAGTAGAAGTTTGATTATCAACTAAAGTGGAAGCATTAAATCAGAACTCTCAGCAGAACCTTGATGTTCTGATGGAGACTGTTTTAACAGAACCTTGATGTTCTGATGGAGAACTCTGTGAAGAACCCAGTTAGTCTCAGCTGTGGTCACACGCGGACACATCTGATGGTGTCGGTTCTGTTCCTCTGAGTCCAGTCGTCCTCCTGATCTGAGAGCAGTCGGACTTCTGACTCCGCCTCCTCCTCCTCCTCCCCCCCCCCCTCCTCCTCAGCTCCAGACGGATGAGGGGACAGGCAGCTCTCGGTCGGTCCAGGCAGTCCGTCGGTCCGGTACCAGCGGGGGGGGCACGGGGGGGCTTCGGCCGCGATGGGGAATTAAAATCCGACCGCGGGGCGGTTCTGGTCCTGGATTGTGGTCTGGATCGAGGCCGAGCAGCGGATCACCATCGGGGGATTTAACCCTGAAACGGCGGGCCCGGCTGGATCCGAACCTCCTCCTGTCATGTTCGAGTGAGTGTTTGAAACCGAGCCTAACCGAACCGGGTCCGAGCCTGCTCTGCAGCGAGCCGTTAAATGAATGGGATGGCGGAGGTTCTGTTCAAAGTGCTGGTTCGGGTCCTTCCACCGGCCGGCCTGCTCCCTGCAGGTGGAGGAGGGCAGATTATTTCAGATGTTCTGGGTGAATATTAGCATTTTATCTAATCTGAGAGGAAACCTCCTCATATCTGTGCAGCTGATGGTTTCTGGGCCCAAACTGAGAGGTTCTGCTTGGGTTCTTCTCCTGGTTCTTCTCCTGGTTCTTCTCCTGGTTCTGCTCGGGTTCTTCTCCTGGTTCTGCTCCTGGTTCCATCATGCTGCATGAGAATGTTTATTTTGTTTTCTTCCCTCTTTATAATCCCAGCCTGTGAGTCATTTTACAGTACTGCCTCAGTTTAGAGATTTTACATTTTATTCCCGCTTTATGAATGTTACCTGTTGAGGTTCTGGCTTATCACCTGGGTTTGTCAAAGTTCTGGTCCGGTTCTGGTCTTTCCATCTCTGTTGATCCTATCTGTAATCCTCTGTGTTTCGGACATGAGACTGGGCTCTCTGGTTAATTACACCATCAGCACTCTGGCAGACACTTGGTTCTGACCCGTTTGAGGAGAAGAGACGGGTTCTCTACACCAGTGTTTTTCAACCACTGTGCCTAGGCACACTAGTGTGCCGCGAGTGATTGTCAGGTGTGCCTTGGAAATTATCAAAAAAGCCCCCCCCCCTTCTACAACCTCTTTAAATTTAAGACCACATTGTTGTGGTACTGTTCGGGTGTATTTTTGAAGACATGTTAAGTGCAATTTGAAATAAGAAATATAAAATATGATAAAAAATACATTTTTGTGTTTATTTCATTCCTATTCAAGACACTTTGATAAGAATGACTATATATTTAATATAGGCAGATACAGTGTATCTATGTTTACAATTTTGGTTGGTGGTGTGCCTCGGGAATTTTTTCAATGAAAACACTGTGCCTTGGCTCAAAAAAGGTTGAAAAACACTGCTCTACACTAAATTGATTAAATTAAATCTGAGCTGTTCTAACGAAGCCGCTGTTATCAGTTTCCTCAAGGACGCTGACTTTAACCCAACAGTTCATCCAGAGATTCTGTTGTCTCGCTTTATTTGACTGTAAATAAAATCCATCAGAAACTCTCACAGCGTTTAATCATTTAGATTGTGTTCGGACAGTGCTGGACAGACTCGGAGGTTGTGGAAAAGTACCGGCATGTCCAGATGACTCCGGCACAATCTGATAAAAATAAAGATAAGATGAAAACATGGACGTGTGATTTCTTAATTGTCTTTTTAAATGAATGAACAGACTCAAACGGGACGTTCAGTGGACAATTAAGAAACAAGCCCTTAAATCTCCCCTTTTAGTTTTTAACTTTACTTTAATTCTTCCTGGTAAGAAATAGCAGCTCTAATTTAGTGTTTATAAAGATAATTTAAGCAGAAGATTAATTTAAACGTGTCCAAAAACTCAACGTGAATAAATATTTTCGTGTTCATCATGTAACGGTTCAAACAGAAACGTCATCCTGCAGGCCGGAGCAGAAATCACTGCGTTTTACTCATTTATTATTTTTAGATATTAAACAAAAACATTTTGGCTGCAGAAGGACGTCGTTTCAAACTTTGCTTCTTACCTTTTTTTATATACAGGTGATCCCCGAGTTACGACGCAGTTCCGTTCCTACACCCGTTCATAACTCGGAAATCGTAAGTCGGAAAATACGCGGCACCTCATACATACAGTACTGTATTTTTACCAAGCACTGAACACATAACCCTACATAATTATAAAAAAAACACATAAATTTAGGAGCCATAATGAAGGGGAAAAAAGAGTTAATGGCCTACTGGTATGGTGAAGCCGTTTCTCCGCCTGTTAGCATGTTAGCTCGGTGTCCCTCCAACATCTGAGGCTGCCTGTAGTTTGCACGTTCCAAACTGTTTACAGTAAGGCCAGTTAGCATGTTAGCTCCATACATTTGGAGCCATAATGAAGGGAAAAAAGAGTTAATAACTTACTGGGAGCTGGTGAAGCCGTTCCTCCGCGTGTTAGCATGTTAGCTCGGTGTCCCAGCAACATCCGAGGCCGCCAAGCCGTTCCTCCGCCTGAGACGTCCACAGAGTTGACCGAGCGTTTCCAGCTCATGTATCCGAGCGCAGCAACCTCTGATCGGACACACGGTCCGTCCAAAGTTTCAAGTTTATTTGATCAAGGACAGCACAATAAACAATGTTACATGTTAAAAACGAAGCAACCGTTGTCTTGTACAAAGGTTTTCTAGCCACAGGCTAATTTGCAAACCCAGTCGAAGCCGGAGCTAACCGGAAACTGCGTAAATCGGCTTCAAAATAATAATAACAATAATAATAATAATAATAATAATAATAATACTAATACATAAAGCCATTTAATAATAATAATAATACATAAAGCCATTTAAAACAACCACAGCTGCAACAAAGGGCTGTACACATAAAATCAAGAACATTTAAACACATAAAATAAGATTTTTCTATTCTTAAATTTTTTTTTTTAATGAGATGCGTGACGTAACCCCGACACGTCGTAAGTCGAGGACTACCTGTATATAATACATGTCCTGTCAGAACAATAATCTGCACAGGATCCAGTTGAAATGGATCGTTTTCCTGTCAGTAAATCAACTGATTTGTCACATTTAGACTGAACAAACGAGTTTTTAGGGACAAAGTAATAAAAAGTTAAACTATTCTCGGTCTTCATGGGACAGAAGAATCCGTTATAAAAATAAGTTGCTTTATGAATCATTTCTTATACTTTTTTTAATTTCTTGTTTGTTTTCATAGTTGAGATTTATATTTTAACGTTCTTATTGTTTCAGATAAAAGTAAGACTTCAAAATAAAAGCAGTTAAAGCTGTTAAATTGAAAGCTTGACTTCCTGTAACTCATGTAGGTCTTTAAAGTTTGAACTTTGATGAGCAGAAGCTCTGTATGGGGTTAAAAATTAAAATGATAAAATCCAAACTGTGTGATCTGTTGGTGCTTGGAGTCTGGGATGGGGAGGACACTCAGCTACTACCACACCAAATCTGAGCTCAGTATCTGTAAATAAAGTGGACCCAAAGATTGTAGCTTCAGAGCTCAGACCAGAACCTGGAAGTTGAAGCTGGAACCTGTGGAGGCCTGACGGGGACCACCTCAGATAACGTCCTCCAGGCGGTGGCCCTCACCATCCTGATGTATGATTAAATATGACGTCTTAAACACTCTGGATCTCGGAGCTTCTTGCTTTTTGTTCTGGACGCTATAAACATTTTAATTTTAAATGTTTCGACAAAGATGGCCGTCACGTGTTTAGTGTTTAATGTTTACTGCGACCCATAAAGCAGCCGAGTTCTTCTCCACGCCTCGTTTGGCTCGCCGAAGCTCGCTTGATTTCTGAAAGCTGTCTGGGTGGGACGTGGCCAGAGGTGGTTTTAAAGACGGATCTGTGTTTTGCTCCTGAAGAGCCTTCAGACTGTGTCTGGGGGGAGTGGGCGGAGCCTAAAGCGCCGCATCACCAGTGCTCAGACTCTGGTTCCAAAAATCCAATATGGCAGCTTCTGAGAAACAACTTCCTGCTGGTTTCAACTCCTGTCATCAAGAGAAGGCAAAGACAGGTGGTCTGTTAGCAAAATAGCTCTGTGGCGGCCATCTTGGTTTGACTCAGAGTAGATCAGGCTGTTGCTGTTTGTACATGATCTCTATATATGTTTTTAAAATGTTAATGATGTTTATAATGACAGTGTGGTGGTATGATATCAGTATTATGGGATGTTGTGTGTCGTTGTGTGCAGATGTGGTTTTGTTTTGCTTTCTGTTTAGATTGAACAACATAAGTTGAATTATTTAGTTGATTTCCCCGGTGGGTCGTGGTTTCACTCAGAATGAGCTCAGCTGATGGTTCTGATGTTTCCGGTCTTCATTCCTTCTGGACTAAGTCCTTTTTTCTTTTTTTTGTCTCCAGCACAGCCAGCAATTCTCCACGCAGCACCCCGGGCAGCTCTCCCTCCCTGCGGCGCAGGGTCCTTGGGGGAGGCAAGGCCAGCGAGAGTGAGGGGGGAGGAGAGAAGAGCAGCGGAGGAGGAGGAGGTTCCGACAGCCCGCTGCCCTCCTTACCCTCAGCCTCCTCGCTGTCATCTGCCTACCCGCTGGCTTCCCGCCACTTCAGTCGTAACGCCAAGGTGAGGCAGGACAGTTGTGATCTGTGACGACTCGGATCAGGTTTTTTCAGTTCTTGTGGTTCTGAAGACTCGTGTCTGTGTCACGATGAGTTGGAGTTTCAGAACAGAAACGGTCTGTGGTGTGAGCAGATCACAACAACAAGAAGCTGCTTTTATTTAAAATGTTTGAGAAACACTTTTTATAACTTGCAGTATAAAATTATTTGTTCAGGAGTTTGTCTTAAACTATTTGCCCGTGTTCATAACAAAACTCCTTTAAATCTCAGAGTGCTTTTAGAAAGTTTATTAAAATAAAATGGAATATGCTGCAGAAATCAGCTTTGGGTAAGAACTTTTTTCTGTTGCAGCATCAGAGGCGTGTCTTGCCCGCAGCTCTCCGAGCGCAGCCGTTTGATTCCAGTAATTTAAATACCTGCGCAGGTGAACCCACCTGGCTGCTCTGTGCTTCGTGTAAACGCTGCGTCACGCCTGCGCCGCGTCCACACGAAGGAACTGTTGGAGGAAAAACACCAACAAGGTCAAACTTTACTAAACCGAAGGAAATCAGCAGCTGAACGTGAAAGCGTGGCGTCTCTCTGCAGACTCTCGTTACGACGACACAAACTGAACCGAACAAGTAAAGAGTTAGAAACGCCTCCGGCTGGAGCGCTAACAACGTGCACGTCAGAAAGATGCTGCAGTTAAACCAGAGTTTCAGCTCTGTGTCAGACACAAAGTCTGGCAGACGGTAGCTTCTCCTGGACTGAGAGGTCAGGAGTTTCCAGAACAAATGTTGGGAATAAGCTGACATCAGAAGTGAGGATTTGATGAAGAAAAGTTTTGTTAGTGGTTTAAATTAATCAAATCTCATGTTTATTGGAATACATCTTCTTTATTAAACAAGAAGTTTGATCCAACTCAGTTTTTATCAAACGTTTCAATGGAGGATCAGTATTTCTGATTGCAGTAGTCCCTCGTTTATCCCGGGGGTTCTGTACTCTGACGCCCCGCCCCCTCGCTTTCAACACTTCCAACAACCGAACATAAAATTCTAAATTAATTAAAAATAACTTAACGCATATATTTTGTGAGTGACTATTTTACGACGTGAGTCGTGACATACTTTGAGTTTTAAGTTGGAAGACAAAAGTTGATCAGTGCAGCTGGACAGCAAAGGGTTAACCCTTCACGAAACTGCAGCAGGGGAAATGGGTGTGCGTGGCAGACAAGGAGATCATGATAGGCTGCAGGAGGGAGCTTCCCCCTGCACTTGTGGGCTGCACACAGGTGCAAACACCTGCTTCGGATGTTATCAACCATTAAATGGCCATTATCAGTTATTATCATCCCCATAAGTAGCAGTCAGATTGCCCCTCCTGTACCTCCTAGGAGGTTTAAAGGTACGTTGTCACCGTTACAAGCGATGACCGCAGGCTCCGTCTTTAGCTACGTGGTTAGGTTTAGAGTAAAGGGTCTTGGGTTCGGTTTAGGGTCTTGGTTAGGTTTAGGCACAAGGGTAAGGGGGTTAGGTTTAGGGTTGGTCCTCTGGGTCAGGTTTAAGGTTAGGTTGAGGAAAACGGTTACATACGGTAAGCTGAAAAAAACAAAAACACAACACTTCTGGGTTTACGGAAACGCTGCCTACTCACAGCGATAATAACGCTGATAACGTTCTTTTAAACATGCTAGGAGGTAGATTGGACAGTTTTGCCGCTATATATGGGGATGATAACAGCTAATAACGCCCATTGTATGGACTGACAACATCCAAACCAGCTGGGTGCAAATCATTTAAAAATAATTAATTTTAAATAAACAATCCATGGCTCATCCATCAATCAGCCCATTGTCATGTCCAGTCTTACTTTGAAAAATCACAAATCAGTGAAAAACGAAGTAGCGAGGGACTACTGTATTTGGTCGTTTTTAAGTTGCTGTTTTTCCAGCAGCTCCTTGTTCAGGTTGTTAAGAAATAAAACGGGAAACGTTTCAGCGTTGCATGAAACCTGTGGAAACTTTCAGCTCGTTGCTTCAGCTCTGATCTTTCCTGTGTGAAATCTCTGTGCATGTTTCCACAAACTGATAAACGTTCCGTTCTGTTTGCAGAAGATGCAGAGCTGGTACAACGTGAGTACGCTTCAGCGCCGTTCTGCCTCAACTTCCTGTCCCACAAAACATTTAGCTGTTTATTTCGATGAAACTAAACGTGAGTTCCTCTCATCCCGTGCTGCTCAGGTTCTCAGTCCTACGTACAAACAACGAAATGAAGACTTTCGTAAGATCTTCAAGAAACTCCCCGACACGGAGCGCCTCATCGTAGGTGAGTGACAAGGAGCACGTTTCGTACCTGTCAGGTGTCCAAACAGAATAATCCCAGATTATGTGAGCTGTAAAGACTCAGCGCAGTCCTGAAAACCAAAAGATCATTTAGATTCAACAAGACGTCTGAAATCTGGAGTTGTTAATTTTTACTCTAAAACATGGGGTGTCCATTTTTATCTCCTGCCGCTAAAAGGCGAAGGCAGGTGGGGATATTTTTGCCCATTCGTGCCTCTGTTAGCAAAATATCTCATGGTCCAGTGGCTGGATTTTAGTGAAACTTTGAGGAAGTGGTCACTAGACGTTCACCTACAGCTGAATTACTTTTAGAGTCGGCCTTATTAAAGATGGCTGCCACAGCTAAGTGACCTTAGAAAACATCGACATGGTTATAATAATAATAATAATAATGAATTCCATTTATAATGCACTTTTCATTAATAAAAATCTCAAAGTGCTGGTTACAACTCAACGTTTTGCAGATATTGAACTGAAATTTGGTGAGGTAGTAGCTGAGAGTCATACTCTGACTTGTAAGATAAGATTGCACTTAAAGTTGTCAGTTTGTGTAAAACTGTTACAACTCCATCTAAATTGATTGAATATGTTAAAAATTGTACCGTAGTGTACGGTATTTGTAAGTGCCCAGACAGACTTGTGATGTCTTGTTGCTGCAGTGAATTCTAGGAATTTTAAGGTCAGATGTTAAAGTGCCTGCAACGTCAATTTTTCAAAATAAATGTGAATTTTTGGAAAAATAACATTAACAGCATATATTACGACAAACAAAAATCACGTTGAGATTAGGGCTGAACAATTAATTGCATTTGCAATAATATCGCAATGTGATAAAATGAGATTATCTAATCGCGAAGGCTTCAATTTGACTGGTCACGTGACACAAATCTTTATCGACACTTAAAAAAAAAACACCCCAAAGACATTTACGATGGTTGCATGGCTAGAATGACAACAACCAGTGCTTCAACTTCAAGTAAGCAAAGTATCAGCCGACAGGGATCACTGACCGAACTGTTTGAACTTCAAACAGTAATTTTTTTATATCTAATTTTTTATATTTATTTATTAACTGTCATGTGAAGTTCAGACAGTAGTTAGGAAGTTCACTTAACATGTTTACTATTATGTTTATGAAACAAGAAAAAATAGAAATGGTGAAAAGAAAAGGCATAGATTTGTTTGCTTTATTGTAATCTCTGCTTTAAATAAATCTGACATTGTTTATTATAAAACAGATTGATTTATTGCTTCTGTTTGTTGAAAAATACTTGAAGATATTAAAAAAAAAATCGCGTTTTAAGTCGCAATTGCAATTTATAGAAAAAAAAATTTGCTATTAGTTTATTTTCCAAAATCGTTCAGCCCTAGTTGAGATGAACAGTTGTTGAGATGTTCTCATGCACAGTAACAGGAAGTGATAACTCTGTAAGCGGAGGCAGTCATGTTTCATGTTTGTCAGCGCACGTTAAGTGCAGTTTTATTAGAACTCATCAGGCTTCAGGAGAGATGGAGGAGCTGTTGAGCTGAATTCTGGTCCGGTTCGGTGCCGGTCTCTTCAGCTGACCTGATTTCTGTTCCTTGTTTTGGTTTTCTCAGATTACTCCTGCGCTCTGCAGAAGGACATCCTGCTTCAGGGTCGCCTTTATCTGTCAGAGAACTGGCTGTGTTTCTACAGCAACATCTTCCGCTGGGAGACCACCGTAGGTCCCGCTGTGCCCACGTGCAGCTCCGACCACGTGGAGCGATGTTCTCATCCCACTCTCTGTGTCCAGATCACCATCCTGTTGAAGGACGTTGCGTCCATGACCAAGGAGAAGACGGCCAAACTCATCCCCAACGCCATCCAGATCAGCACCGAGAACGACAAGGTACGGCTGGACCCCCCTGTGGGCCGCGGCGCTGGACAAGCACAAAGTGTTTTTCTTTCTTTCTGCTGGTGAAGCAGGACCGAACCAGCTGACTCAACTGGATCCGCTCGGCCTGACGAGGAGAATTCACATTCCTCATGTCTCTCCTTCCTCTCTGTTTCCGCCTTCCTGTTTCCTCAGCATTTCTTCACGTCGTTCGGGGCGAGGGATCGCAGCTTCATGATGATTTTCCGACTGTGGCAGAACGCGCTGTTGGACAAGGTACCGCCTCCTCGCCCTCAGACAGCCACAAGACCTAAACACAGGCCAGAGGGCACACGGTTGTTACGTCTTTGCAGAAACTGGTCCCAGAACATGACTCTGCTTTCTGCTCGTTTCAGTCTCTGTCTCCCAAAGAGCTGTGGCACATCGTGCACCAGTGTTACGGCACCGAGCTGGGCCTGACGAGTGAAGATGACGACTACGTCTCGCCCACCGGGGAACACATGAATGGACTGCTGTGAGTGTTTTTAAAGTGTGGGTGACATGATTTTTGAACTTTGCATAAATTGGCAGAACATATATATCTTTTATCATTCAACTATGTTTGTTGTTGCAAACAAAATGATAATTTAATGAAAATTTGTTTCAAAGTGAGTTTAAAATTTGCGCCGTGTTTCTTCACGGGACATCCGGGTACTTCCGCTTGCTACTTTTGTGACGTCATCGTAGGAATGTCAGTCTGCGGCTGCGTATAGAACGCAGATTCATTTTCTGCGCGTTCGCCTATTTTTTTGTACAACTTGAAAAATGCTGTTACGTTGTGTCGCATTTGGGTGTTCTAATATCAGTGACCAAGTGAGCCTTTTCACTTTCCCAAAAGATGGAAAAACTTCGTCAAGACTGGACAAAACAAACAAAGCTGTCCCCCCTCGGAGCCCCCCTCGCTCCACCTGAACGGTAAGGCAGAACCTGCTGTTTCTTGTTCAACCCCCTGAACTAACTTCGGCTTCCCAAACTGAAGACAAATCGCTCAAATCTAAACTTAGATTGCTAAATTTGCCGGTTTCTATATTGTGCGCTATTATGTAAAATGGGCGTTCTAGGAGACATTCCTGCGATGACGTCACAAAAGTAGCAAGCGGAAGTACCCGGATGTCCCTTGAAGAAACACGGCGCAAATTTTAAACTCACTTTGAAACGTATTTTCATTAATTTATCATTTTGTTTGCAACAACAAACATAGTTGAATGATAAAAGATGCATATGTTGTGCCAATTTATGCAAAGTTCAAAAATCACGTCACCCACCCTTTAAGGTTTTCAGCTTCCAGTAACGACCTCTGACCAGCGGAGCAGCTTTGAGTGATTTAACGCCCGTCTGCGTTTGATCTTTCAGACCGGGAGACGAGTCGGTGTCGGTCACAGACCTGCTGGACCTGAGCTCTTTGTCGCTTCCCTCCACCGGCATCTCCCCGCTCCCCCTGGTTCCCTGCACTTTAGTTAGTCCTCCGTCGACGTCCAGCCTCGGCGGGACCACCCCGCCCTCGTCGTCGTCGTCGTCCTCCTGTCAGCCCGCAGAGGTTCCCTCCTCATCAGGAAGCAGGATCAGCTCAGAACCCATGGAGCCCAGTCCTCCCAGCTTGCAGGGCTCTCTGCTGCCCACAGCACCCACCAACGGCTCGGCCTCTGCAGCCGTTTCCTTCGTAAGTCTTCACATCTGCAGCAAAAGTCCTGAGCCTTTATACTCTACCAGAGAAACAAACTCTCGTACACTTTAACATTTTATTCCTTGAAACCTTCTTGGACAAACGTTGGTCAGGTGTGAACCTTTCAAAGCTGTTTGGATTTTGTTGTGTTCGGTTTTCTGTCGGGTTACTGCAGACGAGGTCAGATCAGCTGAAGGACGGTTTTGTCTCACCGAGGATCAAATTTGTGAGAATAAACTGAATTTTCTGATGCTGCGTCGGCAACCAGTGACCCCAGTCACAGCCAGTTTTTTTAACAACAGCCTGTCTCTGTGAGCACGGCCTCCAAAACTGTATATTTGTTTGTGCACGTGCAGATTACCCACAGAATAATCTCTGTGCAGTTTTCTCAGATATTCTCAGGACAGACGACACATTCTCCTGGTTTTACCAGAAATAATCTGATAAAAAAGCTGTTTGAGAAACTCCGTCTGAGCTGAGAGTAAAAACAGGATTCTGCTGTCAGACTGACTCGGTGCTGTTTCATCTGACCTCTGACCCCTCTACAGGTCATATGATTGCTTCAGAAGTGTTTTTTCTTTCTGAATTAGACTCTGGAGGAAGGAGGAGGAGGAGAGGGGGACAGTCAACCGGAGTCAACCATTCAAATGCTGCTCCCACCGACCTGCAGTCTGGGAAACCTCTCCTTGCTGGACATCACAAACGACGAGGAGCTGCCCACCGACCCAAGCAACTCGTCCGACACGCAGGAAGAGAGTACGTTTAAACCCAGAGTCCAGGTTTCACCGGGTCAGAACCACAGACCAGAACAAGGGTGTCCAACAACGTCTGTAAAGCCCAAAGTTTATGTAACCAGAACAGTCATTTCCTGTGAAACTGCATCATGAACGCTTATCAGTGAATGATTTCATCTCTGAACTGCTGCGTTTGAACAGCTGACGTTAGCTGAACACAGGAAAATAAAAAGTAGAAAAAGCTGAATGAGCTGAAATGGGCAGAGGCTGAATAGATCACAGAAAATATGAAATTAGCAAAAAGTTGAAAAAGTTTTTAAAAAGCTGAAATTGGTAGAAAGCTCATAAAATGTTGAGATTATTCAAAATCACAAAAAGAAATGGAGGGAAAAAACTGAAATTAGCTGAAAAGTTACTAAAAAGTTGCTGTAAAAGCTGAAAATGTCTGAATTCAGCTAAAAGAAATTGAAATGAGCAGAAAAATAGCTGAAAACACCTGAAATGTGCAGCAAGAAGCTGAAGGAAGCTAAAATTAACAGAAGCTGAAGGGAGCAGTAAAATAATAATAATAATAATAATAATGAATTCAATTTATAACGCACTTTTCATTAATGAAAATCTCAAAAGTGCTAAAATCTCAAAGGTAAACGGCTGAAGGAAGTGAAGAGCGCTCCGTTCATTTTCAATGAGGGGAAAACATGGCCGACAAAGCCAAATATTTCAAAAAGTTTAAAAGGCGCAAAACCCAAAAGTTCCCGCAGGAAAGTCCTAAAAGAGCCGAACGTTTTGAGACCTGAATCGAAGTAAAACAAAAACTGAGGGACGAGCTGAAAACCGAGTCTGAACAACAAGAACTGTTCTGAAACAGAATAATCTGACGACCTGACGTCTACCGTAATCTGTACATGTTCGTGTAAAACGAGTTAAAGTTCTGGAAACCGCAGTTCAGTCCATTTTCCTGTGACCCGTTCAAACTGATGCTGGTTCAGCTGGAGGTCCAAACAGGACTTCTTGAGCAGCCGGAGCAGAAACCTTCTTCCAGCATGAACAGGAAGTTGTTGCCAGCTGCGTTGTTCCCGTCTGTTCCCACGGTGCTGGTTCTGGTCCGGTTCAGGGGTCTGAGGCCTGGTTTTAGCCTCAGTCCATCTAAAAATACTCCGTCTGGATCTACAGGACCTTTTTGACCCTTCAGATAAAAATAACTAAACCAGGGTATCCGCGGGGTTGTAAAAGGTATTAAAAGGTAGTAAATAAAATTAACACAGATTACGACCATTAAAAAGTATTAAAAAGTAATAAACGTCATCTTTCGAGGTATTAATTTTTTTAAACCTACACAACTATTTTTCTTATATCGGCTAAAAAAATGTGACTTTATTTATCTTTTCTAAATTTATGTTCGAGTAGGACCTTAGCTAAAACAATGACGTCATATCGTCAGTCAGTGTGCGTTGTTTGCACCTACAGCTGGCCGAGGCTTTTTGTCATGTCTGTAAAAAGAAACAGGAAAGAGGAACGCGACTTGATCCTCCAACATTTAACAAGAAAAGCACCTAAACAATTATTTTTTAGCTTGAAGTTATAGCAAAGGTGTGTCTCAGTCTATAATTTTCTTAATAAATGCACTTTAATGGTCAAATTAGCTGCATTTCGCCGGGGCGGTGCAGCTGGATTGACGGTTCCAAGCAGAGAGGTGGGGAGAATATGGCCGGCTGATTGAGTCATTAATAGCTGGTGAAGATTCTCCGTCATCCAGGACATGGTAAATTCTAAAAAGTGCAATAAAAAAACAATAAAGTATAAAGTATAGTATAATAAATAAAGTCCATTTGTTTTTGTCTTGAACTTTTTTAAATTTGTCATTATAGGCACGTTTTCCTATTACATGATACAGCATGCCATACAACTACAGTATTACTACTATGGGGCCATCAAGTATTGCTGTTTTTTTTTTTTTTCTCAGTCAGAATGAATCTTAGCCAAAAAATGGTTTATAAAAATGGGGGAAAAAAATCCATAAATATGTCACTTCGGCCTATAAGTTGCAAGGCATGTAAATTATGCAAAAAACTGCGACTTACAGGATGAAACATACAGTAGTTATTATTTTTCTCCTTCTCTTTTTGAATTGTGCACGTTTTCAGTGTTGAATTCTTTTAACTAAACTGTTCTCTTTTCAAGTTTACAGTTTTTCATTTGCCATTAGAGATAGGCTGTGTGTGGGAACAATTAAATAACTTTTTGTCATGGGTTAGGTTTAAATAACAAATAAGTCAGTGCTTTTATTGAGGCAAGAACGAACTTGATGTATCCAGTAATTGTTATAAAACTATATTTACTACCAAAATTTAGGAATAAAATGACAGTAATCTATCACTTTACAATTAGTTGCTCTGAACTGAAGTACAAGAGGTTGCCGCTACGGTTACAGCTCAGTGTCGTGATGGTTTTAAAGCATATTGTGATGGTATTAAAACATATTGTGATGGTATTAAAACATATTGTGATGGTATTATAAAGGTATTAAATTTAACTTAAGAATTTCTGTATATACCCTGTAAACATTTGGTGTCGATTTAAAGCACAGAATCTGGTATTTTGAGGTTCGGTCCACAGTGGACGTTCTGAGCTGCAGTCCATCTGTGATCAGAACCAGAACATCAATGTCCTTTTTGTTTTCGTGTCGCAGCGTCGGGCGAGGTGGAGTCGTTCTGCGCCGACCTCAGCGGGCGCCTCAACATCAACGCCGTGGTCCGGATGAGCGTGGACAAACTGCACGACCTGCTGTTCTCTGCGGACACGCACTTCCTCCAACACCTGTTCTCCCAGAGACACTTCACTGGTAGGTCTGCAGGCCCGGAGCGGTCCAACATGGACACCCTCCATGTTGGTCTGAGCTCCTGTCTGCGTGGTGGTTCTGCTGCTGGTGGCGTGCGCTTCTGCAAGTCATCCCAGCAGAACGTGCAGGAACTTGTTGTAGATTAAATCCAGTTTTTCCTGCTCAGGCGGCGTCGGTTACAGCTCAGATTGTTGTCTCGTCAGTGGACAACATCCGCCCTTTGTCTTTGATGCCTGAACGACTGGATTGGTTCAACTTGATTTTTATTTTGTTTAGATGGAAGATGCATTTTACTGCTCGTCTTTTTCTAATGTCTGGAAGTTTCTGTGCAGACGACTTCTGCTCTGCAGAAATGAACTGAAGTGAACGAAGCGAGACAGAAATGATTTTATCTTGTGGACATGTCCCAGGTTTAGAGACAGGTCCACTGTGGTTCTTCTTTTTTATTCTAAGAGTCTGACTCAAGTTCTGTCCTACAGATGTCTTCAGGGACATTTGTGCCTTGTCTTTATCCCTAACCCTCATTGTCCTCATCTCTGTCCTGCAGACCTGTCCTTGTCTCTAACTCTCATTGTCCTAGTCTCTGTCCTGCAGACCTGTCCTTGTCTCTAACTCTCATTGTCCTAGTCTCTGTCCTGCAAACCTGTCCTTGTCTCTAATCATCCTCATCTGTCCTGCAGACCTGTCTTTATCTCTAACCCTCATTGTCCTAGTCTCTGTCCTGCAGACCTGTCTTTATCTCTAACCCTCATTGTCCTAGTCTCTGTCCTGCAGACCTGTCCTTGTCTCTAATCGTCCTCATCTGTCCTGCAGACCTGTCCTTGTCTCTAACTCTCATTGTCCTCATCTCTGTCCTGCAGACCTGTCTTTATCTCTAACCCTCATTGTCCTAGTCTCTGTCCTGCAGACCTGTCCTTGTCTCTAATCGTCCTCATCTGTCCTGCAGACCTGTCCTTGTCTCTAATCGTCCTCATCTGTCCTGCAGACCTGTCTTTATCTTTAACCCTCCTTGTCTCCATCCTGCAGACCTGTCTTTGCCTCTAATCGTCCTCGTCTCTGTCCTGCAGACCTGTCTTTATCCCTAACCCTCATTGTCCTAGTCTCTGTCCTGCAGACCTGTCCTTGTCTCTAATCATCCTCGTCTCTGTCCTGCAGACCTGTCCTTGTCTCTAACCCTCCTCGTCTCTGTCCTGCAGACCTGTCCTTGTCTCTAACTCTCCTCGTCTCCGTCCTGCAGACGTGTCCTTGTCTCTAACCCTCATTATCCTCATCTCTGTCCTGCAGACCTGTCCTTGTCTCTAACCCTCATTGTCCTCATCTCTGTCCTGCAGACCTGTCTTTATCTCTAACCCTCCTCGTCTCCGTCCTGCAGACCTGTCCTTGTCTCTAACCCTCATTGTCCTCATCTCTGTCCTGCAGACCTGTCCTTGTCTCTAATCGTCCTCATCTGTCCTGCAGACCTGTCTTTATCTTTAACCCTCCTTGTCTCCGTCCTGCAGACCTGTCCTTGTCTCTAATCGTCCTCGTCTCTGTCCTGCAGACCTGTCTTTATCCCTAACCCTCCTCGTCTCTGTCCTGCAGACCTGTCCTTGTCTCTAATCGTCCTCGTCTCTGTCCTGCAGACCTGTCCTTGTCTCTAACCCTCCTCGTCTCTGTCCTGCAGACCTGTCCTTGTCTCTAATCGTCCTCGTCTCTGTCCTGCAGACCTGTCCTTGTCTCTAATCGTCCTCGTCTCTGTCCTGCAGACCTGTCCTTGTCTCTAATCGTCCTCGTCTCTGTCCTGCAGACCTGTCCTTGTCTCTAATCGTCCTCGTCTCTGTCCTGCAGACCTGTCCTTGTCTCTAATCGTCCTCGTCTCTGTCCTGCAGACCTGTCCTTGTCTCTAATCGTCCTCGTCTCTGTCCTGCAGACCTGTCCTTGTCTCTAATCGTCCTCGTCTCTGTCCTGCAGACCTGTCCTTGTCTCTAATCGTCCTCGTCTCTGTCCTGCAGACCTGTCCTTGTCTCTAATCGTCCTCGTCTCTGTCCTGCAGACCTGTCCTTGTCTCTAATCGTCCTCGTCTCTGTCCTGCAGACCTGTCCTTGTCTCTAATCGTCCTCGTCTCTGTCCTGCAGACCTGTCCTTGTCTCTAATCGTCCTCGTCTCTGTCCTGCAGACCTGTCCTTGTCTCTAACCCTCCTCGTCTCTGTCCTGCAGACCTGTCCTTGTCTCTAATCGTCCTCGTCTCTGTCCTGCGTCTCTGTCCTGGAGACCTGTCCTTGTCTCTAATCGTCCTCGTCTCTGTCCTGCAGACCTGTCCTTGTCTCTAATCGTCCTCGTCTCTGTCCTGCAGACCTGTCCTTGTCTCTAATCGTCCTCGTCTCTGTCCTGCAGACCTGTCCTTGTCTCTAACTCTCATTGTCCTCGTCTCTGTCCTGCAGACCTGTCCTTGTCTCTAATCGTCCTCGTCTCTGTCCTGCAGACCTGTCCTTGTCTCTAACCTCGTCCTCGTCTCTGTCCTGCAGACCTGTCCTTGTCTCTAATCGTCCTCGTCTCTGTCCTGCAGACCTGTCCTTGTCTCTAATCGTCCTCGTCTCTGTCCTGCAGACCTGTCCTTGTCTCTAATCGTCCTCGTCTCTGTCCTGCAGACCTGTCCTTGTCTCTAATAGTCGTCGTCTCCGTCCTGCAGACCTGTCCTTGTCTATAACTCTCATTGTCCTTGTCTCTGTCCTGCAGATCTGTCCTTGTCTCTAACTCTCATTGTCCTCGTCTCCGTCCTGCAGACCTGTCCTGGTCTCTTAACTCTCATTGTCCTCGTCTCCGTCCTGCAGACCTGTCTTTATCTCTAACCCTCCTCGTCTTCGTCCTGCAGATCTGTCCTTGTCTCTAACTCTCATTGTCCTGCAGACCTGTCCTGGTCTCTTAACTCTCATTGTCCTCATCTCCGTCCTGCAGACCTGTCTTTATCTCTAACCCTCCTCGTCTTCGTCCTGCAGACCTGTCCTTGTCTCCAACTCTTTGTCCTCGTCTCTGTCCTGCAGACCTGTCTTTATCTCTTAACCCTTCTCGTCTCTGTCCTGCAGACCTGTCGGTGGGGGAGTGGCTGCAGGACGGCAGCAGTGGGACCACCAGTCGTGTCCTGAGTTACACCATCACCCTGAACAACCCGCTCAGTCCAAAGACGGCCCCCGTGGTCGAGACGCAGGTCTGTTTCTGGTCTGTTGCAACAAAAAGTTTATATCTGCTTTGATGTGGAGATGTAAACCAGTTCATGGACGAGTCTCCAGCAGGACGTCATAACTCGTTTCCAAGCTTAGCTGCAGATTCACAGGACCGTTCTCTGACCTTTGACCTCCATGTTTCTTCCCGTCTCCAGACGTTGCATAAGAGCTGCTCCCGAGGCGAGTGCTACGTGGTGGACTGTGAGGTCATCACCTCGGGCATCCCGTACCAGGACTACTTCTACACGGTCCACAGATACTGCCTGACCTCCGTCAACAAACACAAGAGCCGACTCAGGTGGGTTCGGCTGCTGTGCCACACAAAATACACAAACTATCCCTTAAAGTTGAGTGACATCAGGATTTTAGCTCATCACTTTAACCCAACTGTTTTGCTGCTTTTCACCACAAACGTTAAAGTTATCGAGTCTTTGCTGCCGTTTCTGTCCCGTCAGCCGAAGGTTGGCCTGTTTTTTTGCTTCTTCGGCTGTTAGTTTCAACCGAGGTTTTAGCTTACCGGTATTTAGAAACTCACACAGCTGATCGCTGAAACTCCAAACTCTGAGAAAATCAAGAGAAAACCTGACGTGTCTGCATCAGTCAGTGTTTCAGCCCAGCGAGTCATTTTAATCAGCTAAAGTTTAAAATTTCCAGCCTGTTTTTGTTCACAGCCGGTAAAACTCTGTTCCTGCCCGCTCTTTGCCTGCTCGGCTCGTTTTCTGCACATTTATGATCCATTCTGCTGGTGGACGCTCTGTAGACAGGCAGACGTGGACCAGTTTAAATGGTTACGGGTCGTCTAATGGTTTCAGACCCGGAGCCTCGACAGTTTCTGTCTGAAGAGCGAAAGCTCCAGATTTTACAGAGACCGAGAGATTCCAGGGCCTGGGGTGACGCCGTCTGTTTGATTAGAGAAGTTGTTGCACAGATTTGTTTAAAATTCGAGCGTCTCGCGTCTGGAGAGGCGTTTGAGAACCATGGGAAGGTTTGGAGTCTCTGACATCATTCATTCAACATTTATTTCGTCAGGTTAATCTCATTGAGCCTCGAGGACTCATTTACAAGAGAGACCTGCTACAAACTAAAGAATGATGACAACAATAACAGTAGAAATTTCCTTAAACAATCAACAATAGACAAACATGAGAGAGAAATACAGATTTTTTTTTTTTTTTTGCAGTTTGGTCCGTTAACGTTTTAGTTGCATGAAATTTATATCACGACATAATGTTCGTCTCTAAAATTAAAATTTCAAACCTTTTCTCCGTAAAGTCTCCTTACTGATTAATGTACTGTATTAGTTTTCAGTTTATATAATGAGATTTTTTCTTCTTCTGCTTTTACGTGGTGTTGTAAACAGTTTTCTTGTATTTTTATTATTATTTTTTAAATCTGAAATGAATAAAAATAAATGAGTTCAGGTGCGTTCAGACCGTTTCACGCCTGACGGCTGCAGCTCCACTGAACGACTGTTTGTTCAGCGATAAGAGTCCAATCTGGGATTAGATAAGAGACGGAAAAGAGAGCGAGCTAATGATTTTTACTGAGCACGCCGAGGACGACCGTGTGGGACGTCAGAGGGTTTGAAACCCGAGACCTGAGGCCGACGGGTTGCTTCATGTTTTTACTCCTGATTCTTTGTCCTCAGCAGCAAAATAAATGATTCACTCTGAGGTTTGAAGTACTACACACCAGAACAGAACCCGTTTTAACGTTTCAGCAGTAAATTATTCCCCAGAATCCCACATTAGCAGAGTTTAATTACTCGAAGCGGCTCTTAATGTCGGCGCC
>JBBPBX010051050.1:0-11430 GCA_038048925.1 Garcialebias charrua | reverse complement strand
TTATGCTTTGTTATTTCCGAAGAGTTTATCAAACTGGTGCCCTTTGTATGACTCCGTACCCACAAAGTTGCACTCAGTTTCAAAAAGGTTGGTGACCCCTGGTTTACACTCAACAAGGACCCGCATTTTAGACTTGCATCCTACATGGTATGTGTAAAACATCTGGAGTAAACTCTTTCAGACTGCATCATTTAAAATAAAGTTCAGATTAACTGTTTAATGTTTGCATTGAGGCAGAGTGACCTTTGAGCCACTGTGTCCCCTCCTGGAGGAAGAGAATGTGAGACCATGCAGGTGAGGGAACCTTGGTTCTGGATGAGTCAGCTCTTGGTCTGCCTTCTTCATTTCCCTGCAGGCATGCAGTTCCACTGGCCTGGTGGGACAGGCCGAGTGCTCCTGATCCTGCCCCTGGAGGCGGTCACACAGAACCGCGGGCACCCTGTGGGCTGAATGAGCCATCTGTGCTTGGTTTCATAAGTGCCGGTCCCTGACAGCACTCATTCAGTTCCACTTGTTCCCTGTCGAGGTGAAACCCGCTCAGCTGTTCTCCATCCAAACATGGACCGGACTCTGGGGCTGTTTGCCGGCTGTGTGCTGTTGGTCGGGCTGTGTGCCAACGGCGGCGTGGCGGAGGAGAGGGTGTACTATGTGGGGATCAAGGAGAGCTCCTGGGATTACGCACCGAGTGGGAAAAACCTGATCAATGGCAAAACCATCAAAGAGGACAAGTAAGTAGTCAGAGTCCAGTCCAGTTGACAGAAAGAGTTCAGATAGAGGTGGTTACAGTTCATTTCTTTAATCAGTCACGTCTGGAGACCGAGAACACAGAGAGAGGGTCGACCAAAACAGAACCCCCCCGCAGTCCTGCTCTGTCTCCATGTTCTCGCTCATCAGTTTATGGTTTATGTAAATTGTTCTTTTTTTTAACAGATGGTAGAAAGGTATACAACACACAGCTTAAATCATAAAAAAAAATAAAAAAAATAATTAAGTGCACAGGTTTGAATAGACTGCGTATTTTTCTAATTCATCAAAAAACCTCCAGGCTCAGATACATTCACCCACTCACACTTGATTTAATGGTCCTTAACAACAACACTTTGGGTTCATGTTGAGCTTGAGGCTTTAAGCTTCATGTCATCCTGTTTTTATTCATTCAGAAACCAATTCTGATGAGAGTTTGGGCTCTTTGACCTGTTGGAACACACAGCGGTAGGATTTGTCTCTCAGTCTGCTGGTTCGAGCCTGGAGACTCCTCAGTCTCCTCCCTGATGGCAGCAGTCTGAAGCAGCTGTGTAGTGGGTGTGTGGGATCACCTGCCATGCAGTGGGCTTTCCGAGTGAGGCGGTTGCTGTGTAAGTCCTGCAGTGAGGGGAAGGAGGTGCCGACGATCTTCTCAGCTGCTCTCACGATGCGCTGGAGGCTCTTGCGGCAGGATGCAGTACATGCACCAAACCACACCGTGATGCAGCTGGTCAGGACACTTTCTATGGCACCTCTGTAGAAGGTGCACATGATGGGAGTTGAAGCAGACTCTTCCACTGGTACATCTTCATCTTTAAATCACTTCTCGGTCTGCTTCCCTCATACATCTCCTCCTACGTCTTTGCGTGAGTGCAGCTACAGTGTGCGCTCTCAGAACATGATCACCTGCAGTGTTCTGTCAGTGAGGACTGAAAAGGGCCTTCTCCTACTCTGCTCCTGCATCCTGGAATATCTTACAAAAAGATTTGAAGCTCTCAGCCCTGACCTCTCTAAATGGTTTTAGGAGTCTTTTGGAATCCTGGCAAAAACCATTGCAGATATGTTCTTGTTTTTGATTTTGTACATCTACCTTGTGGTGTTTTGCTAGTTTTGATACTTTGCATTTCACTTTCTATTTCTCTCCTATGTTTTTTTTTTCTGTTGTTTGTTGTTTAAGGAAATTCTACCATTGCTGTTCATCATTCTTTAGTTTGTAGCAGGTCGCTTTTGTAAATGAGCCCTTGAGGCTCAATGAGATTTACCTGACTAAATAAAGGTTGAATGAATGAATGAATGAATTTGGAGGTAGTCCTCTTTCTGTATTATTCATTCTCTTTATGCAGTGCACCAATACTACAGCATGATACTACCACCGTCATGCTTGACAGATGGAACAGTCTTTCTGGGGATGCCTCACTTTGACTCCTCCAAACATACTCCTTGTTGTTCAAGGCAAATAATTCAATTATTGCTTGAAGGTGTCATGTTTAAAGCAGGGTGTTCTTTTTTGGTCAGCTCCTTAGTCTCATGTGACATCTTTGGTCAGCCCCCTCTCAGTCCACAATGAAGTCCTAGGTTGACACCCCTATCAGTCCTTGGTGAAGTCCTTGTTCGCCCCCTTCTCAGTCCTCGTGAGGTGAAGTAAAACTGGTTTCGGTTTTGGACAGGGCCACTGGTGTCCCAGCAGTTTGGCGTTCAAAGCGGTCTTAAGTCTTCATGTTTCATGGTTGTTCTTGAACATCCTTTAATCTGAGGGGCACAGTTTCAATCTTCTTCAAGACCATGACAAAGTGGTGAAACAGCCAAATAATTTATACCTCAGTGCAAACGTTTCACTTGGTGTACAATGACTAAAGTGGTTTAGAAATGGCTCCAAGGGCCACGGCTATGGCGCAGGGGTTAAGAGTACAGCCCATGTTTGAGGCTAGTCCTCGCTGTGGTGTCACGGGTTCACATCCCGGTCCCGACGACCTTTCCAGAATGTCTCCCCCTCCCTTGCCCTGTTTCACTCTCTGTCCTCTACAACAAAATGGGCCACTAGAGCCAAAAAAAAAAAGAAATGGCTCCAGAAGACTTCCCAAACTTGTATAAATCTAAAATTCTCCTTTTTAGATACTCCCTAAGTTTCTTGGACTTTCTTGTTGTTGAATATTGTTCAGTCCCATGAGTGCTGTCAAACAAATTTATTTTATCCTGGCAGAAAGAACCAATCAGCTGCAGCCGATCATGATCAGTAATGAGACAGGCCTTCTTGTTCTCAAGTTAAAACACATTCAAGGATCTTCAGCGCCACTTGTGCTGAAGGTTGAGGTAAATGTATGGCAAGCACTGACTTCCTGACAGACCGGAGTCAGCGCGTGCGGCTGGGGAAAGCTGTCTCGGACACTTAGACCATAAGCACAGGTTCACCACAAGGCTGTGTTCTCTCCCCTCTGCTCTTCTCCCTGTACACCAACTGCTGCACCTCCAACCATGACTCCGTAAAACTTATTAAGTTTGCGGACGACACCACCCTCATCGGGCTCATCTCGGATGATGATGAGTCTGCGTACAGGAGAGAGGTGGGTCGGCTGGTGACCTGGTGCAGCAACAACAACCTGGAGCTCAACGCCCAGAAGACAGTGGAGATGATTGTGGACTTCAGGAAAGACAGAGCCCCTCTGCCCCCCATCACCTTTAACAACACCCCCATCATCATTGGGGACTGCTACCGGTTCCTCGGCACCACCATCACCCAGGACCTCAAGTGGGAGCCAACCATCAGCTCCCTCATCAAAAAGGCTCAGCAGAGGATGTACTTCCTGCGACAGCTGAGGAAGGCCAAGCTGCCGGCCAAGCTGATGGTGCAGTTCTACACGGCCATCATCGAGTCCATCCTCAGCGCGTCCATCACAGTGTGGTACGCCGGGGCCACTGTCAGGGACAGACACAGACTGCAGCGCATTGTGCGCTCTGCTGAGAAGGTAATCGGCTGTAGTCTCCCATCTCTCCATGACCTGTACGTCTCCAGGACTGTGAGGCGAGCAGGTCGGATCACAGCTGACCCTTCTCACCCTGCATACAGTCTGTTCGAACGACTCCCCTCAGGCAGGAGGCTTCGGTCAATTGGGACCAGAACCTCCCGCCATAAAAACAGTTTCTTCCCCTCTGCTGTCAGACTTTTGAACACTCATAACCATGTTACCTCATAACTTGCCTTGGTCGCTGTATTTTGTATTTTGATTGGGAATCACTGTATCACTGTATTTTGATTGCACCACTCTAATTGTGCTGTTTCTTAGTAGGTTTTGTTTACTGAATATTGTATTGATTGTATTGATGTTTTATGGTTTATGTTTTTTATGTTTTATGTTTCTATATTTTATGCACCGTTATGCCGAAGCAAATTCCTAGTCTGTGAATCCTGTTCATTGAAAATGGCGATAATAATAAACAGAACAGAACTGTGGCTAAATGGCTAGAGCAGTTGTCCTCCAATGTGAGTTGGGGGTTCGATTCCACCAGCAGTCACATGCCAAAGTGTCCCTGAGCAAGACACTGAACCCTTCATTGCCTCCAATGTGAGTCCCATCAGTGTATGATTGTGTAAAAGCACTGATTATTCTTTGTATAGATCTAGTAGAGTGCTGTATGAATTGGTAAATGAGGGCACAGATTAGTGTAAAGTGCTTTGAGTGTCTTGATAAGATAGAAAGGTGTCAAATAAATACAGTCCATTTATTGTATATACGAGCCTGCCTCTTCATGTAGTCCTCCCAATTTTTGTCTTAGAACTCTTTAAAGTTGGATGCTGTGTACTCATTCCATCCATCCATCCGTCCATCCATCCATCCATCCATCTTCTATTGCTTATATGTAATTGGGTCACGGAGGCAACAGGTCCAGGTGAGGATCCCAAACATCCGTCTTCCCAACAACACTTTGCAGCTCATTCTGGGGAACACTGGGGCATTTCCAGGCCAGAGAAGATACACCATCCCTCAAGTGACTTCTGGGATGTGCCTCTAAAGGGAGGCATTCAGGAGGCTTCCTAGTCAGATAACCAGACCTACTTAACTGACTCCTTTTGATGCGGAAGAGCAGTGGCTCTATTCTGAGCTCCCACTGGATGATTGAGCTCCTCACTTTTGTGCAGCCACCCTGCGAAGGAAGCCCATTTCAGCCACTCATATTCAGGATTTTGTTCTTTCAGACATGATCCAGACCTCATGACAATAGGTGAGGGTTGGACAGACGGACCAGAAAATGGAGAGTTTTGCCTTTTGACTCAGTTCTCTCTTCATCAAGACAGACCAAAGCAATGCCCGCATTACTGAGAATGAGGGCCCCAATCCATCGATCCATCTCCTGCTCCATCCTACCATCCCTTGTGAACAAGACACCCAGATACTTGAGCTCCTCCACCTGAGGCAGACACTCTCCCCCGCCTGGAGGGGGCATTTTACCTTTTTCTGGTTGAGAACCATGGCAAAGTGTTCTTACACCATACTGTATACCTCATGCATCCTTTCACACAATAACTATCTAATAAGAGAAAAAAATCTCTAATTCTGTGATATCACATGAATTTACAGAACAATTTTTAAATTCTCTTGATGAGATTTTTTATGTTTATGCTCTTGTTTTGTGTAAATTAGTCTATTTTGTTTTTTATAAGTACAGTCCATTCACCATCTTTATGACCTGCAGACTCTGCTGGGAAATGGTCTTTGCTGCAGGTTCAGTGACTACCTGTTAACCTGTTGAAACATATAATCATCTCAGACACATGTCCAATTGTTACACACTGAGATGCATAATTACATTTACTTTCATTAAATATTTGACTTTATATCTGTGAGCAGTGGTGGAGAAAGTACTCAAACACTGTACTTAAGTAAAAGTACAGATAAACAGACATAAATGTACTCTAGTAAAAGTAGAAGTACCATATTAATGTTTTACTTAAGTAAAAGTAAATAAGTACTTGCTTTTAAAAATACTTAAAGTATTAAAGTAAAAGTACTTGCTGATTACCTAATGCAATGGTCTACAATATCATTAAGTGTGCATACTGTATGTATATTTTCTGTAATACATTAATAGTGTTTTTCCATTTTAATTAACAATGCTGCAGATAATACATGTTTTATTGTGTTTACTCTGCGACACAGTTCACACTTGGACTTGTGATTCTGTGTGTCAGTATTTCAGGGATGACATCCAGAGTTAAATGTCATTAAGCAAAATGAGAAAGAGGAATGATTATACCTTTGAAAGTTTTTATTTAACACAAAAGCAAATCCAATGTGTCATTTTTTTTTTTTCCATTTATAGATGGCCTCCCTTCACACCTTATAGCCATCCTCTCACTCCAATATGTATTTTTTTTAATAGAGAGAAAGAAAGAAAAGAGAAAGTGAGACAACAAAACAACAATTATCCACAAAAAGAGCACAAGGCAAACACACCAAACCTCCGTCCACAATCCTGCAAAGCACATGACAGAACACAGCAACGAAACATACAAGCATAAAGACTGATAATATTCATGACCTTGCATTAGATTTCTATATATAAACATACCCATACCTACAAATATATATACAGTATACATACATATATATTTATATTCATTTATATACCCATCTACATATATCTACATATACATCCCTACATCCATTTGTGTGTGGTTGTGAGCATGCATAAGTGAATAAGGTTCCTCCAATAGAACATTTAGTAGCGAATGTGAAGCATCAGAGATCTGTCCCTCCAAAGCCCGAGACAGACGAAAGGGCGATCAGAGCCCAAGACCCCAGGAAGGACCCCGAGCCCAGAGTCCCCAGGACCACCCGAACAGGACGAGCCACTCGTCCACTCCCCAGATCCGACCAAGGGGAAGAACCGGACGAACCCCACCAGGGACCACACACAATGACCCCCCGGGGTCAACAGCGACAAATACACAGGCCCCCGCCGGAGCCCGCTGCACCGATGTAGCCCCAGGGCCGGTCGCCGATGCTCGGGCACCGGGGACGCCCACCCCTCAGGTCCAGACCCGACAGGACCAGAGGACCCGAGCCCCACCAGGCAGCCACCAGGCCGAGCCGACAAACGCCCAAGCGCCCAGCCCCAGATAGTGAGGGTCCCAAGCACGCCCGCGGGCAGAGGAACACCCACCAGGGGGCCACGTGGCAGGAGTGCGACACTAGGTAGCCTCAGAAGTATCAGAGAGGGGGCAGTCCAAGTCCCAGCCTGACACTTAAACATTCATACACAGATACACTCATTCAGACCCACCCTCATCCTCACCCTCAGTCATAGAAAGACAAACAATAACGACACGCTCCATTCATAATCCCGATGCACACTCTATACCCCCCAGGTCCAAGACATGTACCTGCTCCCTACATGGGGCAGCCCACATCCAAACCCAGGAGGTAGGCCCATTCATTCTGGGGTGGAGAGTAGCAGACATCCAAGATCCGGCCCACCCCGCGCCCCGCCGACAGGACAGGACACTCGAGCCCAAGCAGCCCCAGGGGGAGCGCACTGCCAGTCCCGCCCACGGCAAACCCGCAGGCCCCGAACCCCCCCACACCCCAGCACAACCCCTGACGGCCCACCCCCAGAATGTCCGCCAGGCAACCAGGGGGGTAAGAGAAAAATAAATAAATAATATATATATATATAAATAAATACATAAATAAATAAAATTGAAATTAACAAATCAAGACCCCGACACACACACCCCCGTCCCCAAATGTACTGTTGGTGAGTGTTGTTCTAAAGTGTACTTAAAAAGGAAAGAGAAGGAGCAAAGGCTGGCATTATACCAGTTTCCCCTCCACTCCAACTCTAACCCAAGCCCTAATTGTCTAAATGCATAATGTTGAGTGAGCATAGGCATGGGGGTGAGATTGGTGTCATCCCGCCACCCATAGCCATAGTGCTCAATCCATTCCCTATATGTGACTTTTATGAAGAAGTTTATGAATGAATGTCTAAAGTGTATATAAAATTGAGTCCCAGGTGTTCTGAACAACAGAGATGTAGAACCATTGCAGCACACCCGAGACTCAAATTCCCTACATGTATTAATTTAAGATGAAGAGGGCGGAGGTGCGTGTTGAGGGATGGGGAGAAAAATATCTGCAGGAACAGTGCTCCCACAGCGAGTCAGCTCCCCCGCTGACCCTGCGTACCCCCCCAGCTCGCCAAGGTCCACCCAAGGAGCGAGGAAAAAGAAACACCTCTCCGACCGCCAGGCCATTGAGCCAAGACCAGAGAGGACACGGCCCCGAGGGCCGCCAACAGCAGAACCAACAGCCCACACCCACCAGGGCCGCCGTGACCCCTGCGAACCGCAGTCAGCCCGCCGTCCAAGAAGACACAAAATCCCACATGGACGACACGGCCAAGAGCGCCCGCCCAACCGCCGACAGAGCCAGGAAGCACCAAGAACAGGCCCCAACCAGGGCCCGCACACCGGCCAAGCATGTCCAAGACCATCATCAAGGGCATCCACTTAATCCCCACCCCAGAAGAAATACTATACCCACCCTTCATATTTACAACTTTCAGAACACATAACACATTAGACACCCAGGCTGGGTTTGCCCGCCCCCTCCCATTGGCCACCAGTCACGCCCCCAGACACCCACCCCCCAGCATATGAACCCCCAACCCACCAGCGAGCCGAGAGCCCCCGGCCAGAGCCGGGCACCAGAGCGCCAGCCAGCCCATAGCCCGGCGACCCGCCCGCCAGAGCCCAAGACCCCCGACCCCCACCAGGCCCAAGCCCGGGGACGACACGCCCCCAGAGTCCCAAGCCTCCGGCACCCGCCCCGAAACCACCCCAGCACAGCCGGGTCACCGACCGGCGACCCATGACCGCCGCCACCGACCACCCGAGGGCCCGCATGCCGTCCCTAGCAGATATCCCCCAGAACCCCCCCGGTCCTCCCCAGGTCGAAGACAAGGTCCTCCCCGCCCAAGCAGCCCCAACCCCCCGGCGCCCCAAACCCCAACCTCCCCCCCTCCAGTCCCAATGCCCCACAAGGCCACATCCCAGACCCCCCACCCTCACTACGTAACGGAGCCGATCAAAGAATGCCAAATAGATTGATCCAATGTGTCGGCAGATGCTGTTTCAAGACTAATATGATCTAACAGGAGATTTTTATACTGATTAATGCTAAGATTATTTTTATTTTTCCAATTTACGAGTATGGTTTTCTTTGCGATGCATAAGGCAGTGAAAAGCATATAGGATGTATTTTTTTCTAGTATAACATCTTCAAAGATACCCAATAAGCAAACAGATGGAGAGAGTGGGATATTAAATTTCAAACATTTAGACAAGTCTTCACATACCTGTACCCAGAACCTCTGAACGGGTGGACAGAACCAGAGCGCGTGAATATAATCATCAGGTGTGTTACTTATGCATTGTGAGCACTTGTTAGATGGTGTAAAGCCCATCTTAAACATTCGCTGACCCGTATAATGTACTCTATAGAGAACCTTATATTGTATTAATTGTAAATTGGAGATTCTAGTCAATTTAAAAGTATTTGAACATACTTGAGACCAAATTTTTTGTTCAAAGTTGATTGATAAATCTGACTCCCATTTTTCAACAGGTAGTGCTATCGAGTCATCGATTCTAAACAATTTTTTATATATTTTAGATAATAATTTGGGTGGTTGAAAATTAATAAACTCTAACACACATGTTGGTGTTTCCAACAATGTTTTATTAAGCTTAAATTTCTTTTTTACAATTGACTTAATTTGTTGGTATTGTAGGAAATATTTATTATCAATGTCATATTGTATTATTAATTTATTAAATGGAATAAAGTCTATACCCTCAAATATGTGTTCCAGACATTCAATACCTTTCATTCTCCAACCTGTGAAATTTAACATATTATTTTCTTGTTGAATGTCAGGATTGTTCCAGAGAGGTGTATGTCTACATGGGAATAGTGAAGACTTTGTCATTTTCAGATACTCCCACCATGCTGTCAGAGATGAGCTAATATTGATGCTCTTAAAGCAGACATGTCTTTTTAAATCTGTACTGATAAATGGTAGATCTGAAATCCTAATATTATTACATAAAGTTTGTTCTATATCTATCCAAGTTTCATCTAGTGCATTCGGTTTTAACCACTTTGATATATATTGTAACCTGTTGGCTAAATAGTAGTAATAAAAGTTTGGAAGTTCTAATCCTCCGGTATCTTTAGATTTCTGTAATGTTTTTAAACTAATACGTGGAGTTTTATTTTTCCAAAGGAATTTAGATATAGAAGAGTCCAGGGACTTAAACCATTCAGTTGAAGGTTTATTTGGAATCATTGAGAATAAATAATTTATTCTCGGCAGCACCATCATTTTTACTGAGGCAACTCTTCCCATAAGTGATATGGGTAGAGATCTCCATCTAGTAAGATCGTCTTCAATTTTCTTTAATAGTGGGATATGATTTAATTTTATTAAATCCTCCAATTTAGGAGAGATATTAACACCTAAATATTTAATGTTACCTGATTGTAGTCTTTCATTAAGAGAATTATTAAACATGCAATTTATTGGAAGAACTGTAGATTTTGTCCAGTTTATAGAATAATCAGAAACTTTTGAAAATGAGTTTATTAACTTTATAACATTAGATATTGAGTTTCCTGAGTTCTCAAGAAAAAGCAAAACATCGTCAGCATAAAGACTAATTTTATGTTCTATGTTTCTACCCTTTATGCCTTTAATATCCGCACTTTGCCTTATTGCTGCTGCTAAAGGTTCAATAAAAATAGCAAATAATGCTGGTGAAAGTGGGCAACCTTGCCTGGTGCCCCTCTGTAAACAGAAGCTTGAAGATAATTGATTATTTGTCCTGACGCACGCTGTTGGTGAGTTATATAATATTTTTAACCAATTAATGAAGTAATTCCCGAAGCCAAATTTATTTAATGTAGCAAATAAGAAATTCCAATTTACTCTATCGAATGCTTTTTCAGCATCTAAAGAAAAAATAGCTGTTTCAATATTTTTAAAATACGAATACTCTATTACATTATATAATCTGCGAGTGTTTGTGTTCGAGTGTCTTCCTTTTATGAATCCGGTTTGGTCTGGATGTATAATAACAGGAGTTATCTTCTCTAGTCTTTTTGATAAGACTTTACAAATTATTTTAACATCAACATTAATAAGAGAGATTGGACGATAACTGGTAGGTAATACTGGATCTTTGCCTGATTTTAATAAGAGACTAATGTTGGCTGAATTCATATGTGTTGGTAGCCTGCCATTTCCTTCTGACTCAAGTAGCACTCTATAGAATATCGGTTCCAGTATATCCCAGAATTCTTTATAGAATTCCACCGGATAGCCATCAGGACCTGGAGATTTCTTATTAGGCATGCTTTTAATTGCTTCATGGAGCTCATCTGATGTTAATGGTGAGTCTAGTTTTGATGACTGACTAATATCTAGTTTTGGAAGTGTTACTTTCTCCAAGAATTCATTAATATCTTGATTAGATGGATTTATTTGTGGAGTGTATAGAGTTTTATAGAAGTCTTTAAAAACCTTGTTTATTTTTCCCTCATCATGAATTATATTTCCATTTTTATCTTTAATACCATATATAGATGTTTTTTCTTTGTTTAATTTGAGTTGATTAGCTAAAAAGTT
>JBBPBX010051048.1:5642-15837 GCA_038048925.1 Garcialebias charrua | reverse complement strand
AATAATAATAATAATAATGAATTCAATTTATAACGCGCTTTTCATTAGTGAAAATCTCAAAGCGCTACACACATTCATACACCGGTAGCGGCAGACTACCATGCAAGGTGCTTTCCAGTCCTACCGGGAGCAACTCGGGGTTAAGTGTCTTGCCCAAGGACACAACGACACATGGTGTGGGGAACCGGGATTCGAACCGCCAACCTTCCGATCGGGGGACGACTGCCATTACCACTACGCCACGGCCGCCCAAGATTTAGTGGAGTCATATTCTTTAGGAAGTCATACAGCCAAGTTAATAAATGAAAATGCATGACAAGTCTTTGGTTTTCTGGTGCACACTCCATCTCTGACAGAAAGGTGCACTAACCAGGAAAATTATCATGTCAACGTTGATAGGCTGCTGACTGCTAAAAATGGAGTTGCAAGGGAACTAAAAGGAGAAGCAGAAGCTGCAGGGCAGGTTGGAAGCTTCCCCGCTGTGGGAATAGATCTAATTTATCACGGGCAGCAAATAAACACAAACGCTGCTTGTCTTACTGGCAGTTAAACATCTCATTAAAAAATCAATTCATAGTGAAAATAGGATGTAATGAGCTGCTGAAATCTATCTGTTCTGCATCACTGTCAGCAAAGTTATTGCCTCTTTTCGTCACTTGCGCACATCTCGCAGCCCACGCAAATAACACAACACAATGTTGTTTACAACATGGGATCCCTGCCACCATCATCATCTGAATCAAAGGTCACACAGAGGGCGTGTTCAGTACAAATTGCATCCTCCCAAATAGGCGCCCCTCTTTTTATAAATAAATAGGATACTATATCCCCAGCTATTGACAAAATTTCATCCTATTCTGGAGAATAATTCAGGGCAGGATGTGTGGATGATAAATATTAATAATCCTGGGGGCCAGTGTTTTGAGAGCCACTCATCTGGGAGAAAATTCAGGAGCAGATAAACCCAAACATGCTTCAGCAGAGGCCAAGGAGACTGTGAGAAAATACTGCACTGAACAAATTCAGGAAGAATGATCATTCTGTAAGAGTAAACACCCATGAGCCAATCTGACCACTACATTTATTTATAGAATTTTTAATTTATATATTTTTATATTTAAATTTATTTCTTTTCCATTTTTGGCACCTTGTTTCTGTGTTTTTGTTGCATGCTTTGAATAAATCCTAATTTATGTAAGTTTAGTTTACAAAGTATGTTAGTGCTCGCATTAAGCGTGTAAATTATCCAAACAGAACCTATGAGAATCGTGCTGCTGCTGTTCGGTGTATTGTTCTGCACTATTAGCGACTGGCATATAGCATACGTTTGGTTTTCGTTTAGCGTATATCTTAGTTTCTATCTCTGATCCGTACTGGTTTTTTTACACTTTATGTTTTTGCTGTTGTTGGCTGTAACTGGGACCCTGTGAACACAATTTTGTTTCACTACATGTACCACATGTGATGCGAATGACAAATAAAGAGACTGACTTTGACTATGAAATGATCATTTTTATTGACTCTGGTTGATTAAGATAGAAAGGTTTTCAGAAATATATCAAAGTTTACAGAATTTTATAATTAGAATTTCTGATATGTAGCCCTTGTACCTTCTTCAGATGTGCTTCCTTTTGGATGCTTTCATGTCAAAAATTTACATGCACAAAAACTGCAATTTTTTTATTTTTATCAAATGACATCATAATAATTTTTTTGCTTTATTCCTAAATCTCAAACAACGTCAATCTTGCTCCAAACTACAAACTATGTAAACATTTTCAAGACTTTAACTCTTTAAATGCCAGTGTAAATATTTAAATAACTAATTATTGAATCAAAAATAAACAAACAAGCAATTGTTTTCTATATCATAATTAGTAGGGGGACGGGTCATAGATGTTTCAAAGATGAACAACAAAATTATTTCAATTTGTAAGTACTTCTAACGTAGTACCAGATGCTCTATTGTTTTGTTTTGTTTTAATTAAAACCCCTTTTATTTCACTGTCATTACAATATAAAGTTATGCATTCTGTAGTCAGCTTTATATTTTAAAGATACTTAGGGGTATTTGATATTTTTACTGTACAGTATTCTGCCAGATTCAAATGTTTTCTCATTGCAGGCAGATGTATGACATTACTGTAAGGTATCCTATTACTGTGTGACTACCAGGGGGCAACATTTTAGTATTATTTGTGGTTGTTGTTGTCTTGTGTCACCTTCAACATGGTGTCAAACACAAATGTGTTCCAACACGGGGCCCAAAGATGAATAAATAAAAACATTAAAAAAGGATTCATTTTATAACACACAAAGCAAAAAGGCTGTCATGGAAGCAAAACTTAATTGGGTACAGGGAAACACAAGGAACAGAACATGACAGGTTGTGGGAAGCACAATCCACAGACAACGTGAAAACACAGATGCTGAACTTAAAGGGACACTAATGAGACACCATGATGAACACCTGGGGAAAGACAGTGAGAAACAGGTGAGAGTGGCAGGAGCTGGAGCTGACTACCGGTACAGTACATGAGGAGAGAAACACTGGGGAAACTGGAAACACAGGGAAAAACATCACTCAGAGAAGTACATAAAAATAACCATAAATAGACACAAACATAAAAAACATGTAGATATGACAGTTATGGATAAATGTGTTTCAAGTGTCTGAAGAGATGCTTGAGTAGAAACAAAAACTCCAAAGCAAAAGCAACTCTCGGTGTGTTTATGAATCTAGGTGCTCCCACAACCACAGAAAAAAGTCAGTCTTGGCTTAGGGGTCGTTTCATTAATGGGGAAGGAAAGAAAAAGAGCTGAATCACTGACAAAAAGCAAAAATGAAGAAATATTTCAGCACAGAAGAGACTGTAGAAATGGTGCTGTAGCTTTTATCTGCCAGTGAGCTGCAGGACTCATCTGGAGAAGACACAAGCTTCTACAGGAAGTCGGACATGAAATGCTCACTGGAGTCCTGCACTTCTGTAAGTGCCTCTGACCTTTCCTCTGAAAGTGGAGAGGGCACTGAGGATCCTGCACATTCTGAATATGAGTGGACAGCTGGAGGATGTTCTTCCAGGAGCTTTCTGCTTTCAGAAAAAAGATCAGAGGCTCTAACAGAAGTGAAAGACTTCATATAATTCAATGTGACCTCCATAAAGCTCCAGTGCAAACTCTTTATGGCCATGATGCGACCTGCATTCAGAGAACAGAAGTGATGTCGCATACAGCACACTGGAAGTAAATATGGATGCTACACATGTCAGCATGTACCTTTTGATTCTAAAGTTGTTGTGCAATAAGAATAATGAATTTTTTATCTGACATGATTGTTTCATCCAGTGTTTATATTTAACCATGCCTCTTCCTGGCTTCTCTGGCACTGACTTGTGTTTCTGGCTGGGGAGCAATGTACTGCAATGAAAACTGACTCAAATATCAATCCCATCCCTTTAATATTGATACGGATCAAACCCAACCATGTGTTTTTGTCAATTCTCAGTTATCCAGAACATGGCAAACTAAAAGGACAAAGACAAAACAACTGGACTCCTGTAGCTGAAGATGTGCGGAGTTCCAGGGTTTAAACTGCATGAGGTTGGTATGAATAATACCTATACTTGGAGCGAGCAGCATACCCCTGCCTCACTGACGTAAAAGTCAGATGAAATGCAACGTGACTGTTCAGACTGTTGTCATTTTTAAAAAAAACATTGGATATGTACAAAATTTAGAATACATAGTTCCCATGTGACGTCACATCTGTGGGTTGTCCTTTTTGACCCTCCCACTATAGGCTAAGCGGCAGTTGGTGCGCGTTCTACTGGATGTCCATTTTTCACGTTGTTTTTTTTGTTAATTTCTAATTAATTGCAATGGTTACTTCGTGTTGTGTCAGTGGGGTGTCCCAGTCGGGTAGACGTTTGGGCAACGCGTAGGTTTAAGTTAATCAAAAAAAAAAGTAACGTGAAGGATTTATCTCATCGGAGAAGCTGGACTGCAGCTCCTCCTGTCTCTGAGTCTGGCTTGGATCTGCTCTGGAAGACGTCGTGCTTTTGGCCGGTAAACAAAATATTCTACATAAATCATTTTGTGAAACTATGTCAGAACAATGTTAGAGTACAACTGTCTGTGTGTTAGAGCTGTTTTTTTTTTTTTTCATTATTTAGCGACACCGTCTTGCATGCTGTTAGCTTAGCATCTCGCTAACGCGACAATGGCCTCACGGTCCACTAGGACCGGCGGGTGAAACCGTCCCAGTTGGAGAAGGAGTACGGGAGCCAAGTCGTGCGGGCGACGCGTCGGTCCCATGGGACGTGACCCCGCGGCCGTGATGGATGTCACGGATGCAGTCTGACCTGAGCTCGACGCCCTCGGCTCCAGTGCTAACAACATGCTAACTTCCAACACGGTAAGACTCAAAGTGCTGGTTCTGGACTGTTTGTGCTGGCTGTGTGTTATTTTAGTTCAACGTTTATTTAGCTGGTTAGATATGAATGAGACAGTTTTCACATCTTTTTTGGATTTAAATCTGTGAAGCTCCTCGGTGTGCGCTCCTCGTAGTAATTAAATAATTAATGATATCAGAGTAACTTGTGACTAGTTGTCCGATTCGTCTGCCATGATTTCTATCTCAAAATCATTTAACTCCGACCACTGCCATTTTCTCTTGTTCCTTGGTGAAGGTGTAGTAGCTCGTGTTTTTGTCCGTATACTGTACTGTAATTTGCTCTGGTTGTTCGTGTCTGAGCTGGAGGGACTCTCCGCTCCAGTGCTAACTATGCTAACCTCCAACACGGTAACACTCAAAAGTGCTGGTTCTGGTCCGTGTTCAGTTTGGACTCTCAAAATCATTTAACTCCGACCATTTTGCTCTTGTTCCATGGTGAAGCTGTGGTAGCTCGTGTTTTTGCTCTGGTTGTTCGCGTCTGCTTGTTCGCCATCTTGCCTTTCATCTTGCCTTTCTGCCTTTAGATATGGTGAAAACCAGGTATTGTGCAATACTGGGGGCGTGTCTGGGAACTATGTATCACATATGAAAAAGACCTGGGTCAAATTAGAAAAAATCAGGTTTGTCACGTTTCTTGTATAAAACAATCTGACATGGCTTGCATATGAGCAAATAAATCGGATTTGGGTCACTTTTGCCTGAAATTTAGAATAGAATAGAATAGAATAGAATAGATAGAATTCAACTTTACTATCATTGCACATGTCACAAGTACAAAGCAACAAAATGCAGTTTGCATCCATCCAGAAGTGCTTAGCAAAACAAATTGGTATATATATCACAATAAACTGTAAGTTACTTTGAATATGCTATATAATATATACAGGTATGAGTGCAGATTATGAACAGGTTATAAATTTGAATATAAACTGTTATTATATATAAAATTTGAATATAGCCTTAGAGTATCCTGATGCATGCTCAATAATCCAGGTAGATAAATCTAACAAAGTTGCGTCTGGTTCTCTGAATGGATTCTTCTTCAATCTGCAGACTTCTTCAGTCTGAAGTCTGAACAAGTCTTTTGGATAAAATATGAAACATTCCAACAAAAAGAAACCGTCCAGAGGACCTGACTTAACTTTCTTAGATTTTTCTACCTAGATTATTGAGAATGAATCAGGATACTTGTTGCCATAGATTCTTCTCAAAAAAAAAAGGTGATTTGTTTTTCTGTCTGAGAGAGTTGTCCGTTTGAAATAATTCAAAAGTGGTATGCCATTGTCCCCCGTCACTGAGGGATTTGCAAGGTGAACGTTTGTAGTTTTCAAGATAAGTGTTTTCCTGGACTGGAACTGAACAGGGAATGCAAATACCGGTAATCCTTAATGATTTTGGTGCCAGATATTCAAGTGGGTAGGAGTTACACTGTATATAAGAACAGATGAGCAGTTGTTGTTTTTTTCCTTGTCCAAGGCAGAACAAACTGACATATCCTGGCGAGTGGAGAAAAGGATTTTATCCAAGACCAGGCGCAATGGTGATACCAGTGGGTGGCCAATGGTGGCCTTGGCCACCACAGATTAATCTTCAGCTATCCCAAAGGCCAACCCAATCATTTGAGGAAACTATACTTAAGCAATATATAACTAGAAAACATAGTTTCCTCAAATGATAGAGGTTTACACCGACCACTACCACATGTTCCTTTTGTTTCTTTTTTTTGTTTTTCCAAACCTATACCTAACAATGGCCCAAAAACCAGGGTACAGTTTTTACCAAACTCTGCCTGAAGAGTACTGATACACCCTTACTCTTCATCACCTGAATAAGTTATGATGGATGTATTAAAAATATACCACTTGTATTTGTTATTTGAATTCATAACAGCGAAAATCAAAACAACAAATTAACCCAGTTACACCAGAAAGAAGCATGTCTAGTTTAGCAGATATTATTTTTAGGTTAAGCTAAATGTCTCACTATTTTCTATAAATAACTGTTTTTTTTTTCCACCAGTGCAGTTGTGCATCTCACAGTTGGTGTATTGCACAACCAGCTTCTGCTCGAAGCTTTGGCATCGTTTTGGGTTTGTGTGATTCCCTGATCAACAGCCACGCAAACATCTGATCCTGACAAAAGTTGCCATCAAGCAACATCAAACAGGGCAGAATGAGGACGTCCTCTTGCAGCTGATCACACAAACTAATAAACAAACGCAGCTGGGGAGAAATGTGGCACTGGGTCGGTGCAGAAAAATATGAAACAAGAAGAAGTGGGATGCCCTGAGGGGGGATGCAGACCGCTTTGATCATTTCACTTTCCAAATCAGCACCAAGTCAGCAGAAGTGAAGGAAAGAGAAGCCCCTTGTCCCTTTCAAGACTAGGGCTTTAACAGACTACTCGAGTAATCGATGCATCGATTACTTGGACCTCTGAGGTTTTTTTTTTTCTCTAGTCGAGTATTCGTAGTGACATCATCCCGTTGCAGTTACAGAACAGAAAATTATTCAACTTCCTGTTTGGAGCTAGTTGTTTGGAGCGTGTTACACCATATTCTGTGACCACTGTGTATTGTGACCGTAGGGGGCGGTGTTGCATGAACTGTTGCAAGTCACAGAATGTGGTGTAACACCGGGTCCAATCGATCGAACCCGAACCAGCTTCCTCTGACCTTGTTTCACAAATAAAAGTAAAAAAATATTAATCTCTAAACCTTTAAAAACCTATTAACATATTAATCTGTAAAACTAATGCGCAGCACCACAGGCGGTGGTGCGGGGTGGTCAACCGCCCCACTGTTTTTAGTTTCGTTTTTTACGTGCTGCACATTTTTTTCACTTTTGCAGCAATAATAATAACTAACAGTTTTGGGTTTCCTGTGACTTATTTGCTGTAAGATAAATGGTAGGAGCCTAAAATATGCTCCCAATGTTTTGTTGGTCTTTTTTTGTAAATAGTAAATTACTTTTTTGGGCAGTTTTAATTAGTTAATTACTTTTTTGCATCTTGAGATCCTATGACATAATCAACTACTCAAGCTCTACTCGAGTAGTTGATTATGTTAATGTCGAGTTTAAAAATTATGTACTCGTTCAACCCCTATTCAGGACAGCAGGAAAATGGCTGAATGAACTCAAAGTGGACATCTGAGAGGTTCATTATATCCCAAAGGACACCACAGAAAATTTAGCTGCTGACAGTCGGCAGGATAAAAAGGGCTAGAGAGTGTGAGAGACGGATACACAATGAGAAATGCATCATATGTGAAAGTCTAAGCTCAGTGTAAACACTGAATGACTGATTTTGTCTGCTAAGCTCATCCCATACTCAACCCTGGCACTCTTTTTGTCTGATTAAGCATCAAACTGAAGACATTGATGGTCTTGGTGATGATCTTGACCTTGACCTCTCTAAGTGGCTTTAATCTGACTGTTTTCTTTAAAGTACCGTTTCATTTTCACTTGTTATTTTTCAATTTGTATGCATCCTTTATGATTGTCTATTGTTCTTTGTTGTCATCACTCTGTTAAAATCAGGTCTCTTTGTAAATGAGCCCCTGAGGCTCAATGGGATTAACTTGTATAAATAAAGGTTGAATGATCTACACTTCTGAGCTGCAGCGTGCAGACTGCCCTCAGCCTCAGTCAACTGTGAAACTATCAAGATAAAAAAAATAATAATAATTTTAATGGTCCACCAACTACATAGATGTTGACCTCTTAAAAGTCAAAAGTCTAAACTAAATTGAACAGGAAGGATTTTGATTTTTTTTTCTTCCTTTTAATAAGCTGATAAATGTGCTGTTTTGGCAGAATAAAACTACTGCTACTGAACTAATGGTTCCTCTCAGTAAAGGTCATAACATGTTTCAACAATACACAAAATATTTTACACCAAATACTGGAAAGTTCATAGAACTTTGCTCACCAAGGTAAAAGGTGACACATTAGTTTCAGTGACCTGAGAAGCACTGCTTCATAATACTTGGGAAGAAAAGCAGTTATTTTGAAGCTGCACACTGTGCAACACACTGCCTTTAGAGGGTGAAACACAACAATCTTAATCTGCTGCCATCCATCCATTATCTTTTACCTGCTTCTTCCATTTTGGGTCACGGGGGTCACCAGCATAGATATCATATATACACTAGATACCGCATAGCTTGCTCCGGGGCAGGATTTAGGGCGGCCATCTTGAAGGCGTCCACCGCTCCACTCAGCCTTATGTATTTGGCTGGCACAATAAAGTATCAGCGCATTTAATCAATCATAACACGCTGAATAGTAATGTTATTGTCACATGTTTAAATTTTAGGCATACAGCTATTAAAACTGCATGTATAGGAACGTATAGTTTAGCATATTTAAATAATTTTGGTGGAATACAATACTGCACTTTAATATATGTTTAGAAAGATACAACCAAAGATGCAATTTATTCACACACACATTATGTATACATATTCAGATACTGTAATAAGAAATGACAAATGCACTCATGAAGGTTGAAGAAAAACCTATGTCTGTTTAAATGTCTTTAGTTATGATTAAATGTCTTCTGCTCAGGTTGCCCTTTTAAATAATTAGTTCTTGGAATGAAATTTTTATGCATTCCTGTCTTCTTAAGCTTTTACAGACAGTATGAGAACAACTCCTCTGCTCCAACTCAATTTTATATATACAATTACATTCTATCACAAATAATCACTTAAAATGATAATTTTTCTAAGTCAGAGTCAGTTTATCATTGCCATTGTCAATGAACTGGATTCACAGACTAGGAACTTGCTTCGGCAGAAAGTTGCAAATAAAAGATGAAAGAAAACTTTTTTTGTTGATAATCTCATGATTTTGCACATTAAATGGCTCCAATTCGGGAATAAAGCTATACAATATCTTAAATCATTAGGTAATATCAAACCAATAAAACTTGAAAGTCAAAACTTGATTACAGTTTCATGGAGCAGCTGCACGTGACTTCCATGGCAGAATGCACGTTTAATAATGGAGACGTTCTCTGAGTGAAGCGCAGCATTTAAGATCTCTGTGTTTGAGTATTGCAGGGTGTACGGCCCATTAGCCACAGGCAGCCATAGAGCTTTAATCGAAGGCGTTATGAGAGCCATGCAATGACAAGTGGAGACAGAGTCCAATGAAGCTGCTACAGCGAGCGTTTGTTCAGATTATAATACCTAGATTACAATCATTACAGTCGCAGCAGCAGCATAAGTAGAAACAAAGTGCTAAAAGCAAAACCAATAGTGCTACATTAGGTGTTGGTAATCAATCAGCTCTGCTCATTTAAAGAGCTGCATCTGTGTGCAAACTAGATTCAGATTTGTTCATGCCATGTTGTGAAGAAGTGCATGTAAGAGGGGTCATTATGCTGTGGCTTCCAGTTTCTTTTTGATGCATTTTACAAGAACCCACGAGTGTTTTCTTGTAAAAAGGGTTTTCCCAATTCTAATATTTACACAAGTGTTTTCTTTTCCCCTTTGTCTTAGGTAAAGTTTTGATTTCTTTTTGTAACATTAACATGAATTTTACCAAGAGACAACTTTGAATGACAACTTAATCCTAAATGTTTATTTTCACTAATTCACAGTAAATGGTTATTTATCCTTTTTATTTGTGAAATTGCAGGATTGAAATGCAAGTACAGTAATCACTTTTGAAAACCACTTTGCTTTTCGCTCGCTATCCCTAAAATAATTATTTAAATAAATAAAAAATATATGTT
>JBBPBX010051047.1:3115-19280 GCA_038048925.1 Garcialebias charrua | reverse complement strand
CAAAATAAACAGACACGATACATTAAACGTATCAAAGTTTTATGGCAACCATAAATCCAAATTTGACTGATATGTGCAGGCCTGCTGTTCAACACTCATGATGATGATTGTAAAGCAGTGATGCCTCTGTCCACTTATATTTATTGTATTTGCACAATACATACACATCATAGTTTAGGAGGGTGATAAGGATTGTTGCGGTTTAACAACGAACAGAAATAACTTGATTTTCACTGATAAAACAAGATAGCTGCACCATTTTTGCAGCATTCGGACTGTTGATGCTCCAGTCTTGTAATTGTTTTGTTCGAGACAGAACACACTGTTTCTGTTGGCAATTTCCTTTGCAGCTTAGATAGTTCTGCAGCAGGTTTTTTGTCCAGCATTTATTGTTGTAATGGCTGTGTGGTTAAAATACCTGTTATTACTGAAGTGTTTTTTTCTTTTTATGGTAAATTGAGCGCAGAGCTGAGAGGTTTAGGTGTGTATGTGTGTATATGAGTGTGTGTGTGTCAGAGAGAGAGATAACATTAGAGTTACTTTTGTTCAGGGCAAAAGATGAAGAGAGATGAGCATGTCCCAGTTATGGCCTTGTAATACTGAGCAGGTTGAAGTATGTTTGAACAGTTGTGAAGACGGTAGCTGTGTTCTTGCACATTGATTAGATTTAGATGTTTGCACTTTGTCACAGGGAGCTGAACAGAGTTAGGCAGTATTTAGTGAAAGTCACTAAAAACCACTTTGAACTCTAAATAAATCATTTTCACAAGTTGATTTAAAGCAAATGCAAAATATATTTGCTTCTAATCCAAAATGAATCTGTGCGGTCTCCTTGAACGGAGGGCTTCACTGCAGATTTAAAGTTGGCTTGAAAGAGCCATGCTGTGCACAAAGGTAACTGACGAGACTCAAAGACATTACTGAGATACTGGAATTAACTAGAACATTATGTGTTCAAATTTAGCTTATGCTCTGCCCGTTGAAATCTTTCTTTCCTCTCTGCTGTAGCAATAATTGAATGTGCTTCCCATAATCCTTTAAAATGTTCCATTAAGCTATAAATGTTGGCAGGTAATAATTACTAAAACTTAATCTCTGGTGTGAAAAAAGTAATTTGTATCGACTGATAATTAAATCCCCTCAATGGCCTTGTAGTACCATTGTTTGTTCTGACACAAACAGCTTGTTATTTCAACCCACACCTGAAACTTGGAACACATTTTCCTTTGAGTTTGAGTTTGAGAATATTCCCATGATGTTTCTGAGTAAAAAAAATATATATATATCTTAAACAGTCAAGTCTGTGCGTGTAACGTGATGCAGAACATTTAACCTAAAGTGGCTTTGGGACAAAAACAAATCACACAATCTTAGAAAATGTGTCAAAGCAACAATGGCTTTTGTAAATTCTGCTGTGGATTATTTCATTTTAGACAACACTTTTTTTGTTGTTTGTTTCATTAGACAAATTATTTTTATATTATAAATGATACATAATCCTAGTTGCTTTCCATGGCCGTCTGAGAATCTTCACCAGTATATGTATGACACAGAACCCTAGCAGTGGGGTTCAAACCAATTTTTTGTAAGAATACACCAATTAACTGGCTAGTAAATGGTCAGTACAAAAGGTAATATGTATTTAAGCAGTCAGTGAACACACAATAACTTAGTGCCTAGTTCATGCAAAATTTGTGAACAGCTGCTATTACCACATGTGTTTGTTTACCTATGAACAGCTGACTGAATAGAGGTCAACAATGGCAATGTCATTGGGAGAGTTGTTTGGGATGGAGAAGTCTGACATATTGGTACAAAATTACACTGAGTGAGGTATCCAGACAAAATGATATGTTACGCTGAAACAATAAATGTAGTGGTCTAGAGGAAGTTTAGCAGAAGTCGCTTGTGTTTGAATGACATCTTTAAGGCACTTCACCGCTCTGCTTAATCCCCGACTTTCATTAGTGAAAATGATGGACACATTCTTTTTTCTTTCACGTGTAGCTGCAGATCCACTCCTATTTTTCAACTTAAATATCTAAGAGAGTCTAGGCTTGTCTAATTCCATCATATTTGACCACGTGCAGACTACGACCAACCTAATGTATGTCAGTCGCATGACTGGAGCTTTTACTGGGCTTCGACAAATTTAACAAGTGTATTCATCCATCCATTATCTTTACCCGCTTCTTCCTTTTTGGGTCGTGGGGGTCACTGGTGCCTATATCCAGCAGACACACTATTAGCCGTTTTCGCACTGCACAGCCCTCCCCGGTCCAGCTCGTCCCGGGTTGCCCCTGAGCCCAGCCTGGCCCGCCCCCGCTCATTTCGCAGTGTGCGGAAAGACGCCTTGAAGTGGGTGGGGAGTTCTTAGCCAAAGCCATTTCCTCACTTGGTTGAACTTATTTTACGTTAGTCTTTTATTGGATTTTTAAAAAGGAGTTTGTGTTAACCACAGGCATAACACAAACTCCTTTTTTTATCCAATAAAAGACAAACGTAAAATAAGTTCAACCAAGTGAGGATCGAACCCGAGGCGAGATAAAGCTTGGAGTGGCAACCCGACGTGCTTCCAGTGAACCACCGAGGCGTGTTGCTCTTTCCAGGTCCGACGCACGCTTAAAAACTGGAAGTAGGTGGGGAGTTCTTGTGTGCGCGCTTGGTGTTATTTACGTTCTAAAATAAGCTGATTTGTAATCAGTTATTAACAAAAAGTAAACTCAGAAACACTAATATATATATTCAGCTAACACATTTTTTTAGGTGTTTCTGTAGTTATATTTTAATGAAATTCAGCTCGCGCTGAAAGGCGGAAATGCTCTGTATGGGTGCGCGCTTTGTGTTATTTAAACTGGGCCCGGGAGCTCGGCCCGCTTAGAACCTCCGTCGGTCGGGTTCTAAAACTCGGGCTGACGCCGGCCCGGAAAGGCTACTGCGAACAAGACGAACCCGGGTTAGAAGCCGGGGAGGGCCGGGCTGGGCCAGGGAGGGCTGTGCAGTGCGAAAACAGCTTGTGCAAGAGACAGGGTACACCCTGGATAGGTCTACAGTGTCTACCAACTTCACCACCTTGCCGCCAGATTGTACCCATGTATCAAAACTGCATTTCATTATAGCTGGAAATCTACTGAAGTAAACTCCTTCTGACTGCATAGTTCAGGGCAGCTTTTCATTATATACTTGGCAACAAGTACTGTAACCTTAAGTTTTTGTAGTTGTTGCTTTTTCTTATTTTGACTGTAAATGTATTATTATGAGCACAGGCAAAATTTCAGTTCAACCAGAATTTAGGGGAGAAATAAACTTTTTTTGATTATTATAACGTTTTATTTTTACAAAATTCCATTTGGCTGAAATCTGAATTAACCGCTCAAAGCTTTACAAAAATCTAACGTTCAAACCAGAACTTTAAGATGAAAACTTTTTTTTGTTTGTTTTTGTTTTAAACCCACGTTAAAGTTCTGTTGTAGTTGGGGCGGGGGACGCCACTTCTGACTAAGGAACTGCTGTTTTTGTCAGCAATACTTTTGCTTCATTCTTCATCCCTGGAGGTTCACTCCACAATGACAGATCTCGAAGAACTCCACCAACAACGTTTCTTCACTCCTTGTAATCAATACAGCAAAACCTGTGTGCTAACTTTTCCTGTTTTTTTGTGTCAGTGTAACTTTTGAAGACAGTCACACAGAAATCATGTCAACCCATGCTTTGAGGGCCCTGTTTGTAATATGCATCCTTGTTTAAAATGACTCCTAAAGCTCAATGCTACCATAAAGCCAAAGCAAACAGATTCTGTGTAATCTCATCTGAGAGCTGTGACATTATTCCATGTCAAAATAACTTTTTGAACAAAGGCAAACTGCTCAGCGTAAATCAAAGAGGTAGGATTGTACCCGTAGCTGGTGCGGAGAACACTTCATGTGTGACACAGAAAAATGCTGAAAGGAAAATCAAGGAGGTGAGGATTAGAAGAGAACCCTTAGTAAGAGGTAGAATTATCTGCAGTGAGCCTAAATGACCGAGACTATTAAATCAAACAATAGGGTGTAATACGTCTAAGCTGCTTTGAAAGCCGTCATTGAATACAACATGCACAGTTCAGCTTGATTGTATGGAGAAACTTGGTGGCGTAATTGAGTAGAAGTCATTTAAAAAAGAATACCTCCATCTCATAATGAAGTCAAACTGGGTGGTGGATAGATGCCAGATGCAATTAAGGAATGAAAGTGCCTGCTACTGCTGCAGCTCCGCAGCAGAAAATTACTCCGGTCCTTTCAATCCAATAACTCTGGGTGAGCCGCATGTTTGGTAATTATCTGTAATATTATGCTGCAGGGTTTGAGCTCGAGAAAGTGGAAATTGACATTGTAGACGTCGTGTGTCATTGTTGTCATTTGGTGCTCTTTGAGGAGCTCTGTATATCAGAAGTCGTGCATTGTGAAGCTGACTAAGAATTTTAGTGAGAACACTTTTAACCTTTGTATTTGATTTCAAATTAGAATTTCTATCTTAAGATCAGTGCTTTCACTTGCTTTTATAAAATCAATAGTTCAGTTTTTACTTAAATTGGGGTTCTGTGAAAATAAAAACTAGTTTTATTCTTGACCAGGCCAAATGGATAGCCAAGCAAGACAAAGACCAGCATGGATTTCTGCCATCAAAAACAACTCCAGTCTCAAAAATGTTACAGCAGTTCATCCATTTTGTTTATTTGCTTTTTCATGGGTTTTGGGGGAGATGCCGATGCATACCCACTATATATTTATAATGTTTATATCAACGTAAGTTTGCATTGCATGGATATTCTGTCAAGGATATCATAATATTCCTGTTAAAAAAAAGCCTCAACAACTGTTACAGCTATCGTCTTCTACCAGAGTTTACACATAAAAGAAAACAACTGAACCCAATGTAAATTGTACAATGTAAATTGTACAATGTAAATTGTAGGCCAACCATTTTTTGAAGACTCACTTTCTTTTAATTATTACATATCAAATTTTAACCTAGTTTTTACAAAGTTCGCTGAGGTATAGCCATCTTTATGTAGGCTAAGGCTGATTAGCTGCGGCTGCTATTTTGAATCTCCAAAAGTTAATGAGTTGTAGATGAACAGCCAATAATTACATTTTGAGAGTTTCATTGAAATTTGAATGAAATGTATGGTCCATAAGATACTTTGCAAACAGAAAAGCAGGCTCAACTGCAACAGTTAACATCAAATTTTGAGCAAAAATGCCATGCAATATATTTTAGGCAGATAGTTTGTGCTCAGAGAATAAGTTGCGGGGTCAGTTTCATCTCATACCAGATCCAATCTTTGCATAGTATCATTTGAACTGACTAAGATAAAGACATTTTTGTGTTTGCAAAGATTGCTTTGCTTTGGTGTCCATCCTGAATCAGGTTGACTAAATATTCATTTTATATGTGAACCTAATGATTACCTTGGGAAAATGTAAGAATTCATTCAGTTGTTCATGAGATATGCTGAATTTGCCCTTTACCTTCACCTCTGCCAGGTGCTGTCAACTATGTCACATAAAACTGGTGGTAATGCAAAAGATCGTAAAACAGAGTTCACATATTAAACAATACAATTTTCGGGATAGGAGGTTTTTAATAAATATATTTTTAAACAAATGCTGCACTCAGACCAGTCACTAGCTCATAAATCTGGCCAAAATTAAACTCTGTTAAACTCATATTTTTGTTGTTTTCACAGAGTCATAAATGGATTGAGCTGCATTAAAAATCTGAGCTAGGTTCAGGAGTGAAGTCATGGGAGAACTCTTTGTTTTGATCATGTAACGAGCATCTGCAGTGACATGTTAATAAGCTAATCCTTGAAGATTGAAGCCGATAGAGTGCCAAGCTAAGTCCTGCGAGAAAGCACACGCAGCAGAACTGAAGAATCTGCTGGGATTTGGAGATGAAGGGGTATGCAGTACTTAGAGGGGGGGGGGGCTGCTTATAGCACTGCCCACTTGGGGTTTCCTGTATGTGTTTGTGCACATAAAGCACGTCTCAACTCAGCCGACTACACACGGGTTGAAGCTTGTGTGGAGCTCTCTCCTTATCACACACTCGTAAATCAGAGCTGACTCACAACCACAGACCCTCCAACACTTTTCTGTGTCACATATGCCTGCACAGTCAACTCGCCCAGAGCTGTCATATAGCATGTGTACATGTGACTCGTTGCTGCTCTTTTCTTCTTTGTTTTTGCACTAACACACAACACAGAAGCCACTGCGGGGAGGCGCCACGCCAAAGATGCCCGGCATCTTTGGGTGGAAAAGCAATACTGCAGGCGAAGAGAAGAGCAATGAGGCTGATGAGAGAGAGCAGAGCCTGGCAGAAAGAGGCCCTCTGCAGTGGAAGTAAAACAATGGAATTAAACCAACATGACTCACAAGCAATGAAACTTAAATCTCACGATAGATGTGGATGAAACAATGAAATATAGCACAATGTCACTTTGAGCTCCAGGGAAACAAGTGGAGAGAGTGACTGCTATAGATATTGTATATATGAGCAAATGTAATATGTCTTGGAAAGCATAACAAATAAGTCCCATAGTTTAGTTTGCTGTAACACCAATGCTGTAGCTTGCACAGTAGTTAATTTTCCTTGGCTACTTCAAAGCACACGGGCTCAATCTTTCCCCTGCATATTCCTGCGAACCTTATTACCAGCCGCTCTTATTGGAGCGAGGATTAGAAGAGCCTGTCATTTCTAGCCCTGCCAGGCCAAAGACTTTGTCATGTGAGCTCAGAGACAAGGTTCAGAAAGTGAAATGAGTTGTCTCCCTAACAGACAGCTTACACTTGGTGTGGATCTGCGGACGCGACTGCATATGCATCAGCGCGCCTGTCTGCATTTGTGTTCGGTCTGCATAATGATTCTCTCAAACTAAGTTACCAGTGTGGCTCTGCTAAGCAGACCTTTACAGCCTCGTTGACTCCTGTTCGTAAACTCGCTGTAACACGTAATGGCTGCCTTTTCTTTCCAACCTAATCCACTTTTCTTATAATGATCCTGTTATCGGCGTACTAGCTCCATTCGTTGCATGTGCGAATGAATGTCTTTATGTTTTTTTAATCGAACATCGTTTTTCTAAAGCAAAAAATGCAAAAACACTTTTTAAGTAAATACTTTGTATATTAAAATGGATTTGCACGGATTTGCACCGCAACAAAAGCTATTAGCATAACGGAACAAAATCAGAACCTTAAAGAGGCCCAGAGAAAGATTTGAAAATGAGCTCACATGTTTTTAGTACCCTCCTTTTTTACACATTCAATTCTCTAAGCAGGAATTGCAATAGCAAATCCTGAACAAATCCACGCCTACACAATCATTTACAATAGGGATATTGTTTATTGATGAGACAGTAGATGTGTTTTCTGCCTAAAGATGTAGTCATATTCTCTCTTGGCTTGCTTTTTCCACATTTATTTATTGTTTGTTTTATCCTACGTAAGTTCTAACTGCTCTTGACCTCCATGTCTAAAATGTCTTTTTATCCTTTTTGTCAGCTCTAAGCGGAATAATCCGAGATAGCTCTCGTACCACTGCAGATGATTTGAGCTCATAAGTGAAAAATTTTAGGCTCAGCCTGAAATGCTGCAACTGGGAGGCAAGAGCTATTTTAAATTAAGCAACACTCTGTGCATCTAGGAGTAACAGGACAGCTCCCACACTAAACAGAATGATAAGTATAATTAAGACGAAGATGCTGTTTGATGTTTCCTGATGGCTTGCACCAGCTGTGTCATCTCCTACAGACACTTTTCTCAATATTTTGCTCGTAGAAAGTTTTCGTTTTACTTCTGTTTGTTATTTCTCTTCTGAGGCTTTTATGCCTGATATTTCTCCACTCTACCTTCTGTTTCAGGTGGCCCGAAGCCTGATGGCACCACTGTCGCTGGACATTGCCGGGGACCCAGACAGCGAGCGAGCCCTGGGAAAACAGCGTCTCAGCGTTGCCATCGGTGTCCTGGCTGGTGCCGCGGCCGTCATTCTGGTTATTCTTCTGGTGGTCACGGCTCGACAGTGCGGCACTCAGGGGAAGAACGGTTATGAAGCTGGTAAGAAAGAGCCAGAGGAAGACTTCTTCAGTCCCTCAGGAGCTCAGCCCCAGGCCAGTCGAGGTGGGGGATCAGACCGTGGACGTAAACCTCGACGGGACAAACGCACTGTAGGCGGAGGTACCATCGGAGGAGGAGGGAAGTCGGACAGATCTCTTTACAGTGGCATTGTCACAGTCAACGGCCTGCATCGCCATGGCAATGATGATGATGAAGAGGAACTGAGCAGTGCTAGTGAGCGCCTGGCAGCCCGCTACTGTGCCGTGGATGGTGACCCCAGCAGTCCGCGGATGGGTGGCGGCAGGAGACACCAGTCGAGCCCTGATCTGGCCAGGCACTACAAATCCAGCTCACCCCTCCCTGCAGTAAATCTCCAGCCACACTCCCCCCCAGCGGAGGGAAAGAAGCACCAGGCAGTCCAGGAACTGCCTCCCTCCAACACCTTTGTGGGCAGCAGTGGGTGCGTAGGGAGTGCCGGCTCCAGTAGCAGCAGCACAGGGGGCAGTGGCAACGCAGATGCCATGTCCCTGGGCTCTGACCAGTGCTCAGATTACAGCTGCCAGGCGGGGAACAAATACAGCAAACAGGTAGGAGCTAAATTTGTTTCTGGATCTTTAGCCACTATGTGACTCCATCATGGATTCACCCTCCTCTGCTTTGCTGAAATACATCCTGCAAACCTCACTGTTAACATCTGCAAAGCATTTTATCTCCATAAAATAGCTGTCAGGGTGTGTATGCCTGCCGATGTCACCATCCTAAACTAGATTGCTGCCAGATCTACTGCAAGACAGTTGAGCTCATAGTAGCCGTGTTTCCATCAAGGTTTCTTGATGCGCATTTTGAAGTATCTCATCAGAAAAGGTGAATGGAAACGGCACAATTCAAATTAACTTCCTCTTTTTCGCAAAAAAGTTGATACGCTCGCTTGAGGTGGTTTTGGGGTTTTTCGAAACAGAGCTGATGCGCAAAACGAGAGATGGAAACAGATTTGCCGACTCAGTTCTGACGTAGCGAACATTCACGTCATGTGACTGATCAGCTGTTTCCGCTGTAACATCGCTAAAACTAGTTGGCATGACAGAATAAATACAACTTGCAACACATTCCTGAAATATTCTCTCCATTTTGCCGAGATGTGTGGTTCGGTTCCTGTTTTCAACCGCTACTTCCTGTTTACTGTAGACGTGCGTAACGCTGACGTCTGACGTCATGCCGCTTTGCGTGGCCTGGTGGATTCGCTTCAAGCCAGTTGATGGAAACACTTCTGATTCGCATTAATTTTTATTTACATTTTTGCGAATTTTCAAAAATTCGCTCAAAATTCGAATTGAAAATAGATGGAAACACGGCTAGTGTCACCAAAAGATAGTCAAATGTGGATTTATGCATATGTGCATGATTGTGTGAGACCATATGCAAGAGAGGACCCCCGATGAGTTCAGTTAAAGCAAAGATGCGTAGGGGGTGGGCAAACACATTTCTTCCAACAGAGTAATTGGTCATTTCTTTGTTGGATCTTCCTTTCTCAAGCTGTTATCTGTCTTCTAGTTAGATATTATATGTATTTACTCCATAAACAAAGTCAGTCAGCTGCATAGATAATGTAAGCTCTGACTTTGGCGTTCCATCAGGAGGCTGCAGTTCAACACTAATAAATAAACGCTGCATAGAGACGCGGTCACTCAGTCTGCTGCCCACTCACTATAATACGTAGACGCAGGCCCCATCTATCATCGCAGACTATCTGACACAGCAGAGGGTCTCTCTGCTGTCCACGGGGAGTCTTCCCAAGAGCAGAATTTGAGTGACAGCCAACCCTGCTTAAAGGGGCGGTGTCTCATTTCCTTGACAGACAGCTCTACAGTTATCCAGCTTGTGGTGAAAAAAAATGCTGATGTGGTCATTAAAAGGGAAGGAGAAGAGCTTCTTAGGCTAATCAATTCATACATGGGCACTCTGATCCTGCTCAACACACACACAGACACACGCAGGAGCGCGCGTGCACACGTATGCATACGCACACAAAACTCCGGAGGTTAATCCATTACGGAGTCAATCCTCTTAATCTGCCATTCCCTGGGAAAGAAACTGCTTACTGGGAGAGTTTGGCGTTCATGCTTACGTGCTCTCAAAACATGCCAGCACACATAGGGAGTCATGCAGACACACAAACTGACAGCTTAATGAATTATTGATCACGTGGGGTAATTAACTAACCCCCCCCCCAACACACACACACACACATACACACACACACACACACACGCACAAACATTTAAGAGTCACAGTGTGTTTGTCTGGGTTTCGGCATGCTCATGACTGCACTCATTTAAATGTCAGAGTTTGTTAATTCGAATCGTTTGGCATCACAGGTTGGTGGGCTCCCATCACTGAGCTTGAGGGACTGCTTATTTTATGAAGGCATATTCATTTTCTACATGAGTGCGGGTGAGAGATAGACTCGGGGAGCGAAAGGTGGCGTGCGTGCGCCAAATGAGGGAAATGGGACGCCAGCAGAAATTTGAGTAGCATTAGATCAGGAGTGGGAGAGATTTATGCAAGTTTCGGAGGAGAAGAAAGATTGAGTCAACAAGATGAGGGGAGGAGGGGTGGACGACTTGTGGATTTCAAAGCTACTTTACTGGGTCAGTGAAAACATTAAAAACTCTTCAACGGAAATCTGTACGTCATCTCAGATTCTAAAGAGGGGAATGAAAAATAGAATTCAAAACAGGCAAGTCATGAAAACTAAAGTCAAAGATAGCCTCATGAAGCATCAAGTACTTCTGTTTTTAAAAACTAAACTGTTCAGTGAGGAGGAGAGACAAGGGAGGGAAAAAGATGTGTGAGAATGAATGCATTTATAAATGAACAAGAGAAGTGGGTGGAATGGTGGATTGAACAGCACAAAAATGTCATTGAAACGAGTAATCTTTATCTTTTTAGTTAATGCTATTCATTTAGTGTCACATAAACCACTTAACACCTTCAGCTTTTTCCATCTCATAAAAGATGAATATTTGATATCCATATAAATTTTATAATACTGTGCCAGTTTATGCAGATCAATTTGTAGTTAATTAAATTATTTCCTGTTAGCATATTTCAAACAAAAAAGAAAAGTGAGCACTTGTAAGGCAACAATCGTTTAAATCAAAAAAGGCGTTCAATACAGAATCATTTAAGTTTAAGGACTCCACTTTACCTTCACATCAAAATGTTAAATAATTATCCCTGCTTAATTTATGCTCCCCCGGACAATTGACATTTCTCTTTAAAAATGTTTTACTATTACAAATGCATATCATTAAATGAGTGCATTTTTAAATAAAAAATTATTTTAAATCAAAATATGCCTTAAATTAGCCTAAGCATTTTATGCAAGTAAATAGTTTACCATTTAAGTATAAGTGATGTGCAACAATCCTAATTTATACTTGTGAACTTTTTAACACAAAACTACTCAATCTGATTCACCCCTTTCCAAAACTGTCTCGTACATGACAAACACCCTTAGGACTCTACTATTTAGGACTTTATCATTTCAATTGATCTACAACCTAAAAAGTGATACAAATTGACAAAAATCACACAAAGGAATCCTATAAAAATGTAGTTAAAATGGCTTGAAACAGCCAAGGTGAAAACAAATCCATTGCCATCTTTAAAAGAACAGCTCACATTGTTTAAGTGTGGTCCTATATAAAGGTTATAAAAAAAATTGCATATCCTCAATTTGTAAAAATAGAGTTTATTACTGACAGGATGGACAAGATAACAGCTAGTTTGAGTAGGATCTCATCTCAAAACAACTCCTGCCTCAAACAAAAAAAATTGCATAATGGTTAATGTAAGCACCATTCTTTAAAGTCCATAAATAATATGATATTCCTGCCTTAGGCTACACCTTTACAATTGGTAAAGCTGCCTCATTATTTGCATTAGCAAATAATCATATAATCCAATGTTAATAAATGTAAATTGTGAAACTGACGCTGATGTAAATGTTTACAAAATAGTATTTAATAGCCATTGTTATTGGTTGGCAGCTCTCCAATTTGGTCTTGTTTCTGTAAGCTGTTAGCTTGTCAATTTTGTCTTAATTCAACCTAAATTTCCTAAACTGAGGCTCATCAAAGAGCTATCTACAACAGGTAAGACACTAAATATGTTTAATCTTTCCACAGAACCCCACTTTACAAGATATGAACTATTACTTTTAGTTCTTCACGGCCAAAAAAGTAATAGAAACTGAAATAGAAGTCAGTAATAAAAACAGAAAGTCAAGCTAAGCTCTAATGGAGAAAGTGTGAGGAGGAAGTTAGAGCACATATGTCCCCAAGGGGAGGGGCCGGGAAATTGGACAAGATGGAGAGAGGTCTGTTTTGGGTGACAGCCAGACAGTGAGAGCGGACTGCTGAGATGTGGGTCATCAGGATACCCGTTGGCATCAGGACACATTAACGATCACAGCAGTCACATGGCACTGCAGTCAATATGGCGAAAGTGGCCTGGTTCTACCCTCTAAGTACTGCTGCACTCACACAAAACTGCTGCCCTCAGTCAACCACAGCAAAGGTCATTGATTTATGCTCCACTTTCCGCTTCTTTCCATTTTCTTTTCCTTGCTGTTATTGCATGGTGTAATCTTACCAACCTCTTTGCCCGTACATTTTTATAACCTCTCCTTTTTGACTCTCGCACTTTGCCCCTCTCTGTCAGTCTCCCGCCATCTGTACCATATGCCTGCCCGTGCATCTGAACACCCCGCCACTGCTCTCTTTGCATCTTCCCTGCATCACACTGACCTCTGAGAAAGAACCAACTCAGCGATTTCACTAGTGCCACTTCTTTCACTGTAGTGAGCACTTTCTCGCTTTCTCCCGACCCAGTAGGTGTGTGTGGGCGGGGGGCGGGTTGCAGCATGGTGCCACAAAGGCTGAATCGAACCAAACGCACACCCTCTTCCACGCACACACTCAAAAAAACGTTAAGTCCGAGTCCAATCAATGCCCCTGTTAACAAGGCCAAGACTGCAGTGGAAACAGGTGGGTTGACGGAGCAGATTTTTGCGCATTGCACAGTTCTGCAACTCCTTGTGAAGGTCACTCTTAGACTCTGTTGGCTTTGGGGATGAGTTTGTGGCAAATAGGACTCATCCGGACAGACGTGTTTATCTAATTGGACTGTATGGAGGAGCATGGCTGGAGAGATTAGGTCTACTGGATTATAAAATTGAAAAGCAGCTTTTCATTTCTGCAAAATCCCCTCAGGATTAAATATGATGAGCGTCTGTCACAGGCTCGCAATCACCCCTCGACGCACTTAGGCACGCCAGATGAACGTATCCACAAACGCAGGCTTCCTGTGATCACATGCGGCATGTGTTTGCCTGATAGAGTTGAAGACACTGTCAACTAGAAATAAACAGACACACTCCCAACTCCCCACCCCCTCCACCCCCTCCTCCCTTTACTCACTTTCCACAAGCCTGTTGTAACCGACCCATAACCCCAGTCATGATGATACCCACTCACTGATGTGTTTATTAAAGCTGCACTGAGTTCAGGCCAAGCAGCCAACCATATGCTCAAGAGGCGAGTATGTGAGGAGGTAAAGAGGTGGGGGTAAGCGGGAGGTGAGAAGGACAAGGTAACCAAAGCGGGGATCACCCATTGAGCCGGACTGAAAATTGATCCACTGACCCTGCATCGAAGAGCGAGGGGAGGGGACGTCAGTGGACATCAGAGAGGGAACATGAGCCTCGGAAAATGAAGCCAGACAACATTTGAGAGGTGTATGCAATGATAGAAAAGAAGGTATTGCAGGAAATAAATGGCAGATGTGGGTTTCTGTTAGGTACTTGGTGGTGGAGGTGAAGCACATGGCTTACCCTGTAAACATTGATTTTCCACTCGACCAAGTTCATATGGACATGTTGCTCAGATATTAGAGGGATTTTCTTTCTTTTGTACTTCAGTTCCATTGGTTCAGAACAAAAATATGATCACTTTGAGGTTTGGGCTTACTGAAACCACTTGAATCGACTGTTTATTAGCGGTTTTGTTCACTCAGCGGTGCCATATGGACCTGCAGCAGAAGCATTAATTATTTATTTAGTTATCTGACCAGAAAGTTGCACTTCATTTTTAATTTGTAATCCTGCTGTAGTATTAGATGTCCTAATGGACTCCTGCTTTAAAACCACCTGCCAAACATCATTTAGGTCCCCTGGCTGTGAACCTCCAAAACATCTTTAAGCTGCTAAGTTCTTTAACCTTGAACACTGAACTTGGCCCGTGGTGTCTGGTGCTAGGATCTCCTATAGTTTCTGTTGGTTTAAGAGGAGAGGCTTCACTAATGTCTTTGATTCCAGAAAAACGCTGGGATGCCTGATTAAATAGTGGTTCCTAAAGCTCTGAGGCAGGGTCAATACATTGAACTGTTTATATACAGCTTACCGAGCAGTTTTATACATCGACGTATTGTCTCCGATTGTCTGTAAATTCTTTCCTGTCCTGCCCATAACTTCTGTCAACAGTTTCGGATGTTCTCAGCCCATTAATTGAGCATTGTTAGTTGTTTATCATCTGCACAAGTTGTGTTCAGACTGTCCCTTTTACCTCCTAGTAGTTTTAAAGGTACAAAGTACGTTGTTATCGCTGATAATATGCAGCTTTGCATGTGTATAAAACTGGAATTTTTTGTTTGTTTGTTAGCTTTACTGAACCCTTTCCCTAAACCTAACCTTACACCTAACCCAGAGTACTGACCATAAACTTAACCCCCTTACCTCTGAGCCTTAACCTAACCCAGACCCTAAACCTAACCCCCAGACCGTTAACTCTTAACCTAACCATGTGACCCTATTATCAATGCTAACCTACTAGGTAGGAGGTACAGGAGGGGCAGTCTGAACGCAACCTATGGAGATGATAACAACTAATAACAGACAATTAATAGGTGACAACATTTGAAGTGGGTGCTTCTGATCCACTCAAGATTATTTAATGAAACTTCTTATACATATGCATCATCACTGGAGGAAATGTCTCAAACACTTTTCATAACCCCAGCTCCAATTGCAGGGTCATAAATCAAGGTAAAATAGTATACAATGTATTTGCTGTCTGGGACATTGCTATAGGTTGCTGTATTGTCTATGGGTTTATACTGTACTGTATGTAGTATTCTTGATGTAGTATGGTACATTGTTATCTTGGGTGTTGCTACCATCAGGAGATAAGTTTAGTTTGCAGTGAACCAGTAAGTTTTAGTTAAAAATCATTTATCAGGGCTTAACGTTTCCCAGAAGAGCTGGACAAACAAGATCTTAAAGCCACTTTTACAAATTTTTAAGTACCCTCGATTTAAGTTATATTATTTCCGGGTGTATCTTATGACTAGACTTCAACCTGGAACTTCAGTGATGTGAAAAGAATTTGGTCCGGTGAGGACAGGGAGATTGTTCCTTCTTTGCTTTATCACAGTTTTTTTTTTATTTTATTTTATTTTTTATTAACCAGATCACTCTGACAGCTGCATGGGTCACACTCTCATCCTAGAGCAGCCATTTCATGCCTATTTCTGCTGAAGTAATGTATCCTTGATGTAAAAGTGATTGGATAATGTGAGTGGATCTGAGCTTGTACTTGAATAACACCCAAAAATAGTCTAAAACAAATCAACCCTCCTAGTTGGAATATTTCACCTCTAGACAAAAAAAGCCCATATGTATGATTAATTAAAAAGTTTTGGGACTTTGGGGCTTTTTTCTTTAATATTTGGTTTGGATGTTTAATCATTTAATGTTTATAAAACTTAGAGAAATTAAAGGAGCTAAAAAAAATCTACTTGAAAGCTTCTTAGACTGTAACCTTGAACCCTGACCATACTGTGTCTTATAGATTTAAGTAGAATATTCCCTCATTTATCACGGGGATCCATACCCTGAAGCCCTGCGATAAGTGGAAAAACCACAAAGTAGGAATTGCAGTAAAAGTAGTAAGTAGAAGTTTATTTTAGTATATAAACTGTGTGTGTGTGTGTGTGTTTGTTTATATATA
>JBBPBX010051046.1:7727-24731 GCA_038048925.1 Garcialebias charrua | reverse complement strand
GCGCACGGGTGTTCTGACTGGTCAGACAGGAGTCCAGGTGTCTGACATGGGTCAGCGATGCCACTGGAGGCAGGAGAGCTGGTCTGTCTGTGAACACAAACAACACACATGTTGAAGTGAACATTACACACAGAGAGATGACACCCCCCACACACACACACGCACAAGTTGTGAAAAGGCCTCACGTTCATGTGGAGGAGAGGAGGCAGCGCACGGGTGTTCTGACTGGTCAGACAGGAGTCCAGGTGTCTGACATGGGTCAGCGATGCCACTGGAGGCAGGAGAGCTGGTCTGTCTGTGAACACAAACAACACACATGTTGAAGTGAACATTACACACAGAGAGATGACACCCCCCACACACACACATGCACAAGTTGTGAAAAGGCCTCACGTTCATGTGGAGGAGAGGAGGCAGCGCACGGGTGTTCAGACTGTGGTCAGACAGGCGTCCAGGTGGAGGAGGCATGGAGGAGGCATGGAGGAGGCATGGAGGAGGCATGGAGGAGGCATGGAGGAGGCATGGAGCATCCCCTCAGTCAGTGTGATGCCAGTACACCCAGGAGGGTTAATCCCTCAGTCAGTGTGATGCCAGTACACCCAGGAGGGTTAATCCCTCAGTCAGTGTGATGCCAGTACACCCAGGAGGGTTAATCCCTCAGTCAGTGTGATGCCAGTACACCCAGGAGGGTTAATCCCTCAGTCAGTGTGATGCCAGTACACCCAGGAGGGTTAATCCCTCAGTCAGTGTGATGCCAGTACACCCAGGAGGGTTAATCCCTCAGTCAGTGTGATGCCAGTACACCCAGGAGAGGAGGGAACGCAGCAGGTGTCACTGTTGGAAAACAGAAATTTGTAAGTTAACATTATGTACTGTACAGCAAGGTGTTGTGCTTACAGATAAATTAAACACATCCAAAAACAACTTGTCCTTACTGTGATGTTTGTGTGCTGATGTTTGGACCAGGGGGCGGCCTTTCCACAATGCTTTGGAGGGATGCTGTGGACATGACAAGACACAGGTGGATGATGAAATGTAGCATGAAACTAAACAGAAAAGCAAAATTAAATTCACATTTCATTATGTACTGTACGGTACCTGGATGATGAAGCTGTGCAGGTTAGTGGGAGATGAGCAGGAGGTCAGTGAAGGTAGGTGTTGCAGAGGCTGGCTGGAGAGGAGGAGACGTCTGTGGACATGAACACAGACAGGTGGGTTAACAGATTAAGTAACATAAAAACAAAACACAAAATCAAAAAGTAAAAGCAAGTTTTCATTACCTTTGTGGAGGGGTGCAGAGGCTGGCTGGCTGAATGACTGGAGTGGAGAGGAGGAGGAGGAGCAGGAGCAGCAGACGTCTGTGGACATGAACAGAGACAGGTGGGTTAACAGATGAAGTAACATAAAATAAAACAGAAAATCAAAATATACAGTAAATGCAACATTTCTTTACCTTTGGGGACAGGTGGAGGGGAAGGACGGAGGGATGTTTACTGGGGAGAGGGTGAGCTGGATCTGGAGCTGGATCTGGAGCTGGAGCTGGAGCTGGAGATGGAGATGTCCAATGACGGCTGGCTTGCAGCAGCAGAGGTGGATGGCTGTGCAGCAGCAGAGGTGGATGGCATTTCCTCTGCTGCTTCTGCTGCTCCAGCAGATCCTAGAGTCGCTGCAGTGGCCGTGGCTGCAGTGGCCGTGGCTGCAGTGGCCGTGGCTGCAGTGGCCGTGGCTGCAGTGGCCGTGGCTGCAGTGGCCGTGGCTGCAGTGGCCGTGGCTGCAGTGGCCGTGGCTGCAGTGGCCGTGGCTGCAGTGGCCGTGGCTGCAGTGCCCCTTGTTACAAACTGCAGCATGCTGCTCTGCGCGGCCTCCTGTTTTTTTTCCTCTAGGATCTGCCAGTAACAAGCCAGACCGTCACGGACAGCTCGGGAAGCCCTGGCGAACCTCTCCCCATCCTCGTCCAGTGCCTCCAACTGGTCCAAGACGTGCTGCTGCTCCTTAAAGATCTTCGCCAAGACCTGCCTCGTGAAGACCTTGGCCGGAGCGGTTGGCCTTTCTTCTTGCTGCACCTCCTCCTCTACCGACGGCCTATCCAGCTGCTGCAGGTCCGCAGTCGTAAGCTCCTCGCCTTCTTCAGCCAGCAACTCCCGAACATCTTCAGCGTCAATCTCCAATTCCAGCCTCCTACTCATCTCCACCACACTCTCAATCACACTGCTGATTGAGTCCACGGGCTCAAGTGAGGGATCAAAAAACTGTGGACAGAGCTTTTTCCACACACCGTTAAGTGTGCTCTCCCTCACCTGAAGCCAGGAGTCATCAATGTGAGTGAGAGCATGGCGCAGGTTGTACTTCTTCCAGAAGTCCTTTAACGTGAACTCTGGAGAGTCGTCTGTTTCCAACAAAGCACTGCGGATGACCCTCTGAAGGTAGTAGGCCTTGAAGGTTGATATCACCCCCTGGTCCATTGGTTGGATGAGACTGGTGGTATTGGGTGGCAGGTACACCACCCTCACATTTTGGTTGAGGTCAGTCAGATTTGCGGGGTGACCCGGTGCATTGTCCAACAACAACAGGATGTTAAAGCGAATGCGCTGTCGTTTGCAGAAGCGCTGTACGTCGTTGACGAAATGTTTGGTAAACCATTTTGAGAACACCTCTTGGGTAACCCAGGCCTTACGGTTGAATGCCCAATACACCGGCAGTTCATTCTTATTCATACGTTGTAAGGCCCTGGGGTTCTCATAATGGTTTACCAACAGCGGCTTTAACTTGCAGTCACCAGCAGCATTCGCTCCGAAAAGCAACGTGATCCTGTCTTTCCCCACTTTGTGGCCCGCTGCTGTTCTTTCATCCCTGCTGATGTAGGTGCGGTCGGGCAACCTCTTCCAAAATAGACCAGTCTCATCAACATTGAACACCTGCTGCGGTGTGTATCCCCCCTCCCTTATAATGGCTGCCAGTTTTTCTGGGAATGCGGCTGCTGCCGCCGCATCACCACCTGCTGCCTCTCCTGGTTAAAAAAAACACACACAGGACAAGATTAACCACATGTTACACGTGTTAAACATTAAAGCACAGCTGAAATGTTTCACTTACCTTGGATTTTTATGTTGTGCAAATTAGCCCTTTGTCGGAACCGATTAAACCACCCCCGTGACGCATTGAAGTCGGGCACCTCCACGCCCTCCCCCATCTCTGCTTTGATATCCCGGTAAATTTTGAGGGCTTTCTCCTGCATCATCATCAGACTCAGCGGGACATGCCTCTGGTTGCAGTCCTCTATCCAAAGGACTAGAAGTTGTTCATGAAAAGACAGGTGTGTTAAAACATGAACTGAATTAAAAATTATTATTAATAAAAGTCTTGTGACCGTGTGTTAAACATCTCAGGTAAACAAAGCACACCTGTAAACAAACATCCCAGGTAAACAAAGCACACCTGTAAACAAACATCTCAGGTAAACAAAGCACACCTGTAAACAAACATCTCAGGTAAACAAAGCACACCTGTAAACAAACATCTCAGGTAAACAAAGCACACCTGTAAACAAACATCTCAGGTAAACAAAGCACACCTGTAAACAAACATCTCAGGTAAACAAAGCACACCTGTAAACAAACATCTCAGGTAAACAAAGCACACCTGTAAACAAACATCTCAGGTAAACAAAGCACACCTGTAAACAAACATCTCAGGTAAACAAAGCACACCTGTAAACAAACATCTCAGGTAAACAAAGCACACCTGTAAACAAACATCTCAGGTAAACAAAGCACACCTGTAAACAAACATCTCAGGTAAACAAAGCACACCTGTAAACAAACATCTCAGGTAAACAAAGCACACCTGTAAACAAACATCTCAGGTAAACAAAGCACACCTGTAAACAAACATCTCAGGTAAACAAAGCACACCTGTAAACAAACATCTCAGGTAAACAAAGCACACCTGTAAACAAACATCTCAGGTAAACAAAGCACACCTGTAAACAAACATCTCAGGTAAACAAAGCACACCTGTAAACAAACATCCCAGGTAAACAAAGCACACCTGTAAACAAACATCTCAGGTAAACAAAGCACACCTGTAAACAAACATCTCAGGTAAACAAAGCACACCTGTAAACAAACATCTCAGGTAAACAAAGCACACCTGTAAACAAACATCTCAGGTAAACAAAGCACACCTGTAAACAAACATCTCAGGTAAACAAAGCACACCTGTAAACAAACATCTCAGGTAAACAAAGCACACCTGTAAACAAACATCTCAGGTAAACAAAGCACACCTGTAAACAAACATCTCAGGTAAACAAAGCACACCTGTAAACAAACATCTCAGGTAAACAAAGCACACCTGTAAACAAACATCTCAGGTAAACAAAGCACACCTGTAAACAAACATCTCAGGTAAACAAAGCACACCTGTAAACAAACATCTCAGGTAAACAAAGCACACCTGTAAACAAACATCCCAGGTAAACAAAGCACACCTGTAAACAAACATCCCAGGTAAACAAAGTTAAAAAAATTAATGAAACTGTACAGTGCATACAGTATCAAAAATAATGTACTGTGTACTGTATTTCTTAAATAATTTACTATCTAAAAGACGCAATACAGTACTGTACTGTACAGTGTACTGTACGTACTGTTAATAAAAAAATAAATTTTCTTACCCATCAGACGCTCAATCTCTGTGATAACACCCGTGCGTTGCTTCGTTATCATCGTGGACCTCATGGGGGCTGCTCCTCTCACGGTGGCTAAAATGCGCTCGCGGTCAGCCTTTATGGTGCTGACTGTTGAACTGACCTAAAATAAAAAATAAAATGTCATTAACTAACAGACGCCATTACGTGTCTTCATCTGCGCAGCCACGTGTACAGTAAAACACTCGCTAACAAGCGCTCACATCCGCCATTGTTCATCTGCGCAGCCACGTGTACAGTAAAACACTCGCTAACAAGCGCTCACATCCGCCATTGTTCATCTGCGCAGCCACGTGTACTGTAAAACACTCGCTAACAAGCGCTACGATCATCCGCCATTGTTCATCTGCGCAGCCACGTGTACATGTACTGTACTGTAAAACACTCGCTAACAAGCGCTCACGATCCGACATTACGAGTCGTGCTAACGGTGGTACTGTACTCACCAGGTTCAGCGCTTTGCAGATGGAGGAGGTCGACTCTCCCCTGTCCGCTCGTTTGATGATGTCCAGCTTCTGCTCCAGCGTGATGGCCTTACGCTTTTTAGGAGCGCTCGCACCACCAGCAGAAGAAGCTCCTCGCTTTGCAGACATGCTTTCAAATGCTTTCAAATGAAGATGCTAACAAAGCTAATGATAATGCTAATGAATACGTATCTGTAACTGTGTCTCTCAAATCGCCAAACTGTAGACCCACGCCGCCGCTTTCGCGCTGTTCGCTTATGTAGTACCAGATGAAATCACTCCGCCTTTGATTTTTGGGGGTGGGGGTACAGTAAAGTAGTGCCTATGTAACCTTCCGCTGTTGTACTTTTCCATTTGTCACGCGAAACATACCCCCCCCCCCCCCACCCACCACAGCGTGCCCGCCTTGTGCAGTGTGCATGTCCAGTCCAAGTCCAGTGCAGGTGCATGGTTAAATCGCCCATCCCCCAACCCGAAACCAACCATCGCCCATCCCCTAACCCGAAACCAACCATCGCCCATCCCCCCGAAACCAACCCCCTCCACTCCACCTCCCCCGCCCCCCCACATTCCACCTCCTGCCCCAAACTCCCCTTCGAAACATGACATTCAGCCGTCGGCACGAACACTCGGTTCTCGTAAAACAGAACAATGGTTTCTAACGGAGTTTTCTCGTAAACACGGAATTTTCATCTCGTTATTCGGAACAATGGTTTCTAACGGGGTTTTCTCGTAAACACGGAATTTTTATCTCGTTATTTGGAGCAATGATTTCTAACGGAGTTTTCTCGTAAACACGGAATTTTCATCTCGTTATTCGGAACAATGGTTTTTAACGGTAAATTCTCGTAACTCTGGAATTTTCGCTCGTATCTTGAAACAACGCTTTCTAATGTTGTTCGCTCGTTAAGTCGGAACGGCAGCTCGCAAGTCGGTAGTTTGGTTCCTGGTAGCTCTCGTAAAGCCGGACGCTCGTAGTTCAGAGCGCTCGTAAATCGGGGACTACCTGTACTGTATTTAAATCAATATGAGATTAGCTTGTCTTCGGTCCTGTGTATGTCCTGCACTGTACATATTGCAGATCTGACAATAAAGTTGACTTTGACTTTGACTTGTGAATTTCAAAGGTGTTCTAATATGTTAAATAACAGCACATACAAATGTCATAAGTCACAAATGTTGCAAAATGAGTCTACTTCAGAAAAATGTTTTTATTTCAATAGCAAAACTCATGTCATTTTAACTGACCAATATTCACAAAGATTGGTTATGGAGTTCATTGAATAAATTAAAAATATTCAACCTCATTGGGTAAATTTTTTGTCTTCTTCCTGAACAATTAACATGTACAAATATGGTCTGTAACAGTATTAGTAATTTAATTTACTTTTGATTTACTTCAAATGATAAATACATGTATAATCATTCAAACTTAAAATATTTGTTCCAAAACGAACAGGGATTTTTTTCGGAACATTACTCCAGAGGGACAACAGATTCTGAGATGTTGGACAGTGCACAGCAAATTACAGCAATTTTGTCAACCAATGCTAGTGAGTCAGTGGATTTGACAGCCATGTGCTCAATAGGCATTGCCCTACTCTGCAAAATCTGATACTTTCTCCTAACTAAGCCTACTACCCTTTCTACATGAATACGAACACTTGCAAGTTTTCTCGTTTGTTCAACTTCAAAAGCAGACAGCTGTTTTTTCCCTTTCGTAAAAGGTGTCTTTAAAGAAGCACAGAAAAATCCCACACTGTCTTTAACAGTGAAGCCCCGATCTGCAAGCACAATGGGCCTCATGCACGAACATGTTCGTATTTCTATCCTAAATTTCTCTTACTTTTGTTCGTACGAAGCGTTCGTACGAACATGCCACGTCAGATTCAACAAACTCTTCTATCCTCAGGAAAAGTGTGTAAATGAGCTGCGTACTATGATGAATCCCACCTGTTCTATTCACCTGCGCGTGCACGCGGAGAGGTTATTTACATAATTCCCACCCCTCAAAACACCATATAAGGCTACGTTTCCTGCCTCAGAGGCAAAACGTGTTCGTTCATAAAATGACAGCGAAAAGTAAAAAGAAGAACTCTACCGGTGCGGAGATTAAAGTTCTGCTCTCTGACGTCAGGAAAAGAAAATCTGTCCTTATTAGCAGCGTCACTCATGGGAGTAAATGACCAACTAAAGCCAAAGAATGTTTGTTTATAATAAATGTGGACCTTAAAACATACACGTGTACTGGTGGCCCACTAGGTAAAGCATTGCACCGCTTATCGAGACCTCGTGGGTTCGATTCCCACAAGGTATGACCATTTTTTTTCCTTCTTTCTTTAGATTATTTATTCATTCCAGATTAAAAAGACTTTATGCTTCATTTCTTGTTGTATTGTAAAAAGTTTTCTTGTGTTTTTTAAATCTGGAATGAATTAAAAGGAGAAAAAAAACCGTTGTCCCATGTGGGAATTGAACCCATAAGGTTCGGGACTGCGACGCAACGCTCTACTCATTGAGCTATCTGAGCTCTATGACAGTAACAGGAGGAGGTCAACCTAAAGTCTGTGTTACCAAAGTCTGCATTACCGAGACAAATTAAACTTAAATTAATTCATAATTTAAGTTGGTTTCAGTTTTCAAATTAATATTGTAGTGTTAGAAAACAGCATTGATAACAAATTGATTTTAATTTAAATAATTTAATCCGTTAGTCATTATTACATTTAAAATTATAATTCGACTTCAAACAGAACCTATTGTCAAAAACAATTGTGGTGCGTGACTTTTTTAAACTCTAAATATTTTCTAAATAACGAAATATGAAGTTATTAGTGGAGAAATTCCGTCTGGATGACAGCAGACTGACGCTCCTAAAATATACGACAGGTCCGGACCACTCGTAAATTTTGTTCGTATCTGAAAAAAATCGTAGGATACGAAAACATTGTTGAATGCCACAAATGATCCTAAATCACTCGTACGCACAGTTTAAGAACAAATCTGTACGTACGAACGGTTCTTGCATGAGGCCCATTGTCTCCAGGTAACAGTTTGTTCAAGATGCCACACTATTCTGTTATTTGTTTGTCACTGGTCCTCCCTCCCCAAGCTTTTGAAATGTAAGTAACTTAACCCTGTGGAGCAATGCCAATAAGGAATTTTACTGTATTGTGGTGTTTATAATTGGACTAGGTTTGTACTCTTGCTAAAAAAATTGGTAGGCTTTTCAATAAATACTTCAAAACAGTCCAGTATTACTGCAAGTGTCCAAAGGCCTTTCTGAATGACATGGGCATAGTTGATTGAATTACTTGTCGCTCAGGCCACTCTATTAAGAATTCTAATCTTTCATGGAGAACATGAATCATTCTAAAACAAATTCGAGACACAGAGGCTTTTGACACATTAGTCAAAAGTCAAAGTCAAAGTCAACTTTATTGTCAAAACTGCAATATGTACAGGACATACACAGGATTGAAATTGCGTTTCTCTCAGTCTCCGGGTCGGGGAGGAGGTCCTGCCCCAAGTGGAGGAGTTTAAGTATCTCGGGATCTTGTTCACGAATGAGGGAAAACTGGAGCGTGAGATCGATAGGCGGATAGGTGCAGCGTCCGCAGTGAAGCGGGCGCTGTACCGGTCTGTCGTGGTGAAGAGAGAGCTGAGTCAAAAGGCAAAGCTCTCAATTTACCGATCGATCTACGTTCCCACCCTCATCTATGGTCATGAGCTTTGGGTTATGACCGAAAGAACAAGATCTCGGATACAAGCGGCTGAAATGAGTTTTCTCCGCAGGGTGGCTGGACTCTCCCTTAGAGATAGGGTGAGAAGCTCAGTCATCCGGGAGGGACTCGGAGTAGAGCCGCTGCTTCTCCACATCGAGAGGAGCCAGTTGAGGTGGCTCGGGCATCTGGTTAGGATGCCTCCTGGACGCCTCCCTGGTGAGGTGTTCCGGGCATGTCCCACCGGGAGGAGACCCAGAGGAAGACCCAGGATACGCTGGAGGGACTATGTTTCTCGGCTGGCCTGGGAACGCCTTGGGATTCCCCCAGAGGAGCTGCTCCAAGTGGCTGGGGAGAGGGAAGTCTGGGCCTCCCTACTTAGGCTGCTACCCCCGCGACCCGACCCCGGATAAGCGGAAGAAAATGGATGGATGGATGGATCAGTCCCTCGGTGCAACAGTAACCATCTAAACACTAAACACTAAAACATTTAATAAACATAAGCATAAAATAGTAAAAGTGTAACACTGTCCTGAGTTTTTTCATAGTAGTATAAAAGTATGAAAATTTACACCAACACTGAAACACCAAACACCCCTAAAACACCAAACACCCAATGAACATAAGCATAAAATGAAATAATAAAAGTGTAATACTGTCCTGAGTTTTTTCATAGTAGTATAAAAAGTATAAAAAGTATATCTATAAAATAAACTGAAGGTTCTAGCATTGACATTTGCAAAGAGTGGCACAGCAGCATATGAGTTAATGTACACAGTATATGTATGAGGTAGTTGATGTTGGTATAGAGGCAAAGTGGCATATGCAGTAAGGCACATAAGGCACATTTGGCATCCTTAGATAAGGCTAGTCAGAGAATACTGTATATGTATCAGCAGTAGTGTAGATATAAAAGTAGTGTAAATGTAAACAGTAGTAATAAATGTAAAACAGTAGTAATAAATGTAAACCGTATTAATAAATGTAAACAGTGAATGTAAACAGTAGTATGACTATAGGCAGTAATGTAATTCAAACATTAATGTCAATGTCAATGTCAATTTTATTTATATAGCACATAAAAACAACCGAAGTCGACCAAAGTGCTTTACAGTAAAAAAAAATAAAAAATAAAAACAAAGTAAAATGCATCTAGTGCCACTAAACATAATAAAGCTATCAGTAAATGCAACAACAATAAAATCTGCTCAAAATTTGATCTCACATTCTGCGAGGATCAAATGCCAAGTAAAAGAGATAATAATAATAATAATGAATTCCATTTATAATGCACTTTTCATTAATAAAAATCTCAAAGTGCTTAGATGAGTCTTAAGTGAAGATTTAAAAGTCTCAACAGTCTGAGCGGTCTTTATTTCAAAATTATGCATTCTTGCCAAACTGTTCGAAAGACTTGTCTGTGATCAGCTAACTGATTTCCTACAATCAAACCATATTCTATCACAATTCCAGTCAGGATTCAGAAAACAACACAGCACCGTCACTACAGTTCTCAAAGTATTAAATGACATCATACATGCCCTGGACTGCAAACAATACTGTGTTGCCCTATTCATAGACCTGTCCAAGGCATTTGATACAGTTGATCACAGACTATTGACAAACATCTTGGAACACTCTGGTCTATCAAAACTTGCAGTCTCCTGGTTCACCAACTACCTAACTGACAGAACGCAGTCTGTTCATGTAGCTGGATCCTCCTCTACATTCTTAGATGTTGTGAAAGGGGTGCCACAGGGTTCTGTCTTGGGTCCCATTCTTTTCTCCCTATACATCAACGATCTTTGCAGTGATCTGTCAAATGCTTCCCACCATTATTACGCAGATGACACCATCATCTATTGCTGTTCTTCCTCCCTCAGCCAAGCTTTCACCTCTCTTCAGGATGCTTTTAATATTATTCAGTCACGGCTGCAAAAACTTAGACTGGTCCTAAATGCCGACAAAAGCAAGTTCATGGTTCTTGCCAACAGAAAGCTGCAACCAGAGAACCCACCTCAAATTGGAACCCAAGAGGGAAAACAAATAGAAATGGTCTCCACCTACAAATATCTAGGTTTCAACATTGACACTGAACTGTCTTTTAAAACCCACATCTCCAAAATGGCCACTAAACTCAAACTGAAGCTAGGTTTCTTCTTCAGAAACAAATCCTGCTTCTCATGCAAAGCCAGGAGAACATTAGTAGCTGCAACATTCATGCCAATACTAGATTATGGTGACGTGCTGTACATGAGTGCTGCATCAAAATACCTACAGTCCTTAGACTCCATTTACCACGGTGCCCTTCGGTTCATTACTGACTCCAGTTATCGCACTCATCACTGTGAGCTTTACGTAAAATCTGGCTGGTCATCTCTCAGCACTCGCAGATACACTCACTGGATATCCTTCATCTACAAGACCCTCCTAAACCTGGTCCCGTCATACCTCACCTCCTTAATACAAACATCACACAGTCATTACTCCCTGCGCTCTAACGATTTAGTCCTCCTGTCAGTTCCTCCTGTCAGAACTGAACTAGGAAAAAGAGCGTTCAGCTTCGCCGTCCCCTCAGCCTGGAACAACTTACAGAAAGATCTGAAACTATCAACATTCATCTCTCCTGGATCCTTTATGTCAACCGTAGTAGAAAATGTCATCAAGAAACTTGACCATTGCAGATGTTTCTAACCACTACTTATCCAATATACATGTCATTGTTGTTTTTTTTGTCTGCTTGTTTTGTATATAATGTATATAGAAATCTGTCATATCCTGTTGGTTTTGAACTGTCAACATCTGTTTACTGTGATTGTAGTTTTCTTTATTTTCTTTTTGATAAGTGCAAATGCCTATTGCCAATGTGACGTGTGCTGCTGACCACTTGACCAGGTCACCCTTGTAAAAGAGATCTCGATCTCAATGGGCTCTACCTGGTTAAATAAAGGTGATTGATTGATTGATTGATTTACTTTCTCAGGTAAACTGTTCCACAGTTTTGGAGCAGCAACCGCAAAAGCCCGATCACCTCTGGATTTCATTCTGGATCTGGGGACATCTAAGAGAAACTGGTTGGTAGACCGGAGTGCTCTTACTGGAGTGTAGATATTAATAAGATCACATAAATATGATGGGGCCAGACCTTTTAAGATTTTAAAAACAAGCAATAAAATCTTAAAATCAATTCGATAGCAGACAGGGAGCCAGTGAAGGGATGCCAGGACAGGGGTTATGTGTTCATATTTTTTAGTTGAAGTTAAAAGACGAGCTGCTGCGTTCTGGACAGATTGTAAACGATGCAAAGATGATTTGTCTAAACCAACATACAGTGAATTACAATAGTCCAAGCGAGAAGTAATAAAAGCGTGAATCACCTTTTCAAGGTCTCTGAAAGAGAGACAAGACTTCACCTTGGCAATGAGTCTTAGCTGGAAGAAACCGGATTTAACTACAGCATTTATCTGTTTGTCTAACTTAAAAGCACTATCAAAAATAACTCCCAGATTCCTGACATTGGAGTGGCTGTATGAAGCCAAGGGGCCAAGAACATTTAGGGTGTTACATTTGCCAAAGCTGATGGCTTCCGTTTTATTTTCATTTAGATTTAGAAAATTAAGTTTTAACCAGATTTTAATGTCATTCAGACAGTCCAGGAGTGAATCCAGTGGAGTGACTCTGTCTGACTCAATCGGAAGATATAACTGTGTATCATCAGCAAAGCAGTGAAAAGGAATGTTGTGTTTTCTAAAAATGGACCCCAAAGGCAACATGTACAAATTAAAAAGCAGTGGACCTAAAATAGACCCTTGAGGGACTCCACAGATCAAAGGAGCTGGAGATGAAGAACAGTTCCCTAAGTGAACAGAAAAACTTCTGTCAGTCAGGTAGGATCTAAACCAGGATAAAACTGTGCCTTTGATACCGACCACGTGTTCCAGTCGTGACAACAAGATGTTGTGGTCCACGGTATCAAAGGCAGCAGAAAGGTCTAAAAGCACTAAAACAGCAGATCCTCCTGCATCAACAGTTAAAAGAAGGTCATTAAAAACTCTTAAAAGGGCTGTTTCTGTGCTGTGGCCTGATTTAAAACCTGACTGGAATTTTTCACCAATGCTGTTGGCAGTTAAAAACCTCTTAAGTTGATTAAAAACAACTTTCTCTAAAATTTTTGACAGAAAAGGTAGTTTTGAAATGGGTCTATAATTTAAGAGCAGTGCTGAATCGAGGTTCTTCTTCTTTAAGAGAGGCTGCACAACAGCATGTTTAAAAGAAGCTGGAACACAGCCAGATGACAGGGACATGTTAATCATGACAAGAACTAATGGTCCAAGTGTGCTAAAAACTTATTTGAACAGCCGAGAGGGAACACAGTCCAAAGGTGAATTAGAAGGATGCATGTGATCCACAATGTCCTTTAAAACAATTAAAGTCACTGGTTCAAACTGTTCAAAGGAAGCTGAGGATGGAGGGAATGAGGATGGATCTGTGTAAGTTTGTGTTGAAGAGGGTCTCAGAGCAGTGATTTTATCTATAAAAAACTTAGAAAACTGTTCACACAGTGCAGGAGATTCAGCAACATGACCAGCATCACAAGGATTCACAACAGAGTTAAAAACATTAAAAAGAACCTGCGGTCTGTGACTGTTGTTTGAAATCATGTTAGATAAAAAAGCAGTCTTAGCAGCTTTAACAGCTCTCTGATAATTTGACAGGCTGTCTTTAAATAAGTCCAGGGAAACCTGCAGTCTGTCTTTACACCACTTCCTCTCAGCTCGTCTGCACAGGTGTCTGAGCGCGCGCGTGTGTTCGCTCAGCCACGGCTGACAGGACTTCCTCCTTTTGATCTTCAGCGGAGCAACAGAGTTCAGAATGTCAGAGCATGTGGAACTAAAAAGTTCAGTAAACTCATCCACGCTGGACACAGAGCAGAACTGAAGGTTGCAGGAGACTGAGTCATTAAAACCAATGGAGAAGCGCAGCGCTGTGGTTGAATTAATTGCGCGCGCAGAGCGCACGGATGGTCCAGCCCGTTCCTTCCTGCCAGAGACCACCGCAGTGAACAGAACGGGTAGATGGTCTGATAAAAGACTCCCACAGATTTCCACGGATGATATATTTATCCCATAGGATAGCACGAGATCGAGCGTGTGCCCTTTCTCATGCGTGGCGGCTGTGACTGACTGCGTGAGATTAAAAGAGTCAATAATGTTCATAAAATCTTTGACCAGAGGTCCAGCCTCACTATCCACGTGAAAATTGAAATCGCCCGTTATTAAAATTTGGTCATAACGTAGCATAAGTCCCGTCATAAAATCAGTAAAATCTTTAATAAAATCCTTGCTGTATTTAGGCGGCCGGTAGATTGTGGCGCAGAGTAAAAGTGGAGAGAATTGTATCTCCAACATCTGAAGTTCAAAACTCTGATAAAAATGAGTGGGGATCTGCCGACATTTAAAACTGGATTTAAAAACAGAAGCTAATCCACCTCCTTTACCTGTGGTCCGAGGAGAGCTGAAAGGTCCACTGACATGATCTTTCAACTTTCCAAAAAATGGCACAACATATATAAATATTAAGATTGACCTCTGACCGTTTTTGCTAAAATAATGTTAAATGAATGAAAATTCCTCCCAAAAACAGTTTAAAATTAGCGCCGTTTTTTTAACACGATAAATAGGGATTTCGCCGTCGCAGGATGATGACGTCATGACAAGAATTTTCTCTACTGCGCAGCTTGAAAACAATGGAGGAGCTACAAACTCGATCCGTCCAATTTAGCCATTTAAAAGTTAATATTTTAGCGGATTGTCTGCAGAGAAGCCAAAGTTATTTCCAGTAAACAGCAGGTTATAATTTTTTTTCAGCTCCTGCTGGTTTTTGGAGACTTTTCACTTCATGAGGTGAGCTGCTGTGTGGAGTTACATGAGCTGCATGTGGACGAGGCAGAAGTAATTCTACAACATGTACATCGTCTCCAGCCTCCACAGCACTGAAATGGTAATATATTAGTTAATGTTCCTAATAATTATTCAACATTAATTAATAGTTTAAAAAATTAGTCCCTTTTAAAATATCTGTTAAATATATTATTCTTTTATTTTATTTTGTTTGTGTTTTCAGGTTTCCAGGTCTCCAGTCCATCACCTGAGGCTCTTCCTGAACCACTAGTACAACCCAGACTTTCACATCACAGCAGGTAAGATTGCATCAACGAAAAGAATAGTACTCAACAATATTCTTTGATGTAAATCTGTTGATTTTCTGTGGTTCTGATGAGGGAAGTGACAAAGTGGATGCAGCATTCAGCCCATAATGGACCCAGATGTCCCCTGCGTCCAGACCTACAACACCTGGACATCCATGAGCGTGGAGGAGCGAGGAGGTGGTGGAGTCTGAAGAAGTACAAGCAGCAGGATGAGGAGAAACTAGACCGATGTCCCCTGCGTCCAGACCTACAACACCTGGACAGGAGGGTGGACGAGGAGGTGTTGGAGTCATTTTTACAGAGCTGATGAAGTCAAACAACACTTGCTAATATGTGTTAAACTCAATTTATTTTGATAATCTGTTCATATTAATGTTTCCCCAGAGGTTTTCATTTATTTGATAATATGGGATGGTTTTATTTTAATAAAATGTTTCTTTCAACATTCACCAATTTTGTTTTTACTAAAGTATGAGCTGTGAGTTGTAGATGCACGAATGAAATTAAAACAGATACACAAATATTCTCACAAAGAATAACTCAACACTAACAGATAATATAGTGTACTACCGTAACTTTATTTACACATAACTACAGAAACACTTGGTTCATTGTTATCCTTTTTTTTTTTTCAAACAACATGTTCATTTGAACACTCAGAAAAAAATATTAAATTCATTGATTCATTTTCATCTCAATGCTCTGGCCAGTTGTAGTATTTCTGCATATTTTAATGTCTTGATGCACAAACGTAGCTTTCTGCAGCAGTCCTGATGTTCTACAGATCCTGAAGACGTCTCCATCTGTTGTTTAACAATATCAAGGTTTGTTCTCCACCTCGGTCCACTCTTCAGGTGAAGACATTTCTGTGAATCCTCGCTCCTCCACGCTCATGGATGTCCAGGTGTTGTAGGTCTGGACGCAGGGGACATCTGGGTCCATTATGGGCTGAATGCTGCATCCACTTTGTCACTTCCCTCATCAGAACCACAGAAAATCAACAGATTTACATCAAAGAATATTGTTGAGTAGTATTCTTTTCGTTGATGCAATCTTACCTGCTGTGATGTGAAAGTCTGGGTTGTACTAGTGGTTCAACAGGAAGAGCCTCAGGTGATGGACTGGAGACCTGGAAACCTGAAAACACAAACAAAATAAAATAAAAGAATAATATATTTAACAGACCGGCCCTGGGGCTACGTCGGTACGGCTGGCTCCGGCGGGGGCTTGTGTATTTGTCGCTGTTGACACCGGGGCGTCATTGTGTGTGGTCCCTGGTGGGGTTCGTCCGGTTCTTCCACTTGGTCGGATCTGGGGAGTGGACGAGTGGCTCGTCCTGTTCGGGTGGTCCTGGGGACTCTGGGCTCAGGGTCCTACCTGGGGTCTTGGGCTTTGATCACCCCTTCGTCTGTCTCGGGCTTTGGGGGGACGGGTCTCTGATGCTTCACAGTCGCTACTAAATGTTCTATTGGAGGGACCTTATTCACTTATGCATGCTCACAACCACACACAAATGGATGCAGGGATGTATATGTAGATGTATGTAGATGGGTATATAACTGAATATAAATATATATGTATGTATATTGTATATATATTTGTAGGTATGGGTATGTGTATTTATAGAAATCTACTGCAAGGTCATGAATATTATCAGTCTTTATGTTTGTATGTTTAGTTGCTGTGTTCTGTCATGTGCTTTGCAGGATTGTGTACGGAGGTTTGGTGTGTTTGCATTGTGCTCTTTCTGTGGATAATTGTTGTTTTGTTGTCTCACTTTTTCTTTTCTTTCTTTCTTTCTTTCTCTCTATTAATAAAAAAAAAAAAAAAAAAATACATATTGGAGTGAGAGGATGGCTATAAGGTGTGAAGGGAGGCCATCTATAAATGGAAAAAAAAAAA
>JBBPBX010051045.1:0-12102 GCA_038048925.1 Garcialebias charrua | reverse complement strand
ACTTGCAAACATTTTCTGTGATTTTTGTGTAAAAGCACTCTTTAAAATTCATGGCAACAAAATGTTTATTAAATAATCTTCACATGAACGGTAGTTTGATTTTTAAAATGTATGAAGGCTGTAAGTCACTTTGATTATGGCTCACTTGGACTATTCATCAATTTGCTCAGAATTAAACTTTATTTCTCCAAATGGAGGTCTTTCAAAGACAACAAGTAAGATAATCATTGTTCATAGCTTTTCCACAAAATCTCACTTCAGGTAATTCACCTGTTTACAGTTTCAAACGTGCCTGCTCAAAGTCAGTGTTTTGTGATGCATTGTGGTCTATGTAGTTTCATACCTACATTTGGTTCATTTAAATGCACTCAGTCTAAACAATTTTTATATCAAACTTGGTTTCAGTTGATTTGTACAGTCAATCAAACACCCGGTAACATTGCATGTCGCGCTCACAACATAAAATACTAATGAAACTTATTTACAAATACATTTGTATTTAAAAGTCAATAAAAAAGCAGGTGTAAAAAACATACATCTGAAGCTATTTTGAGGGTTTAGTTCCTGATTTCATGCATGCACATTAGTAAAAAGATCAATTCCTTATTATATCATATTCTTTAACATAGTTTTTTTTCCCCCAGAAATAATAAATAAAAATTATTTTGGGGGTGAAGACCACAACATTTTGTTTTATAGTAGTTTCACAAACTGGACTGGATATTTGTTGTTTTTATTATTTTAAAACTAAACTTTAAATGATCCAGATATTTAGTTAATTGCATTGTGCGCATTTTTAATGCAGAGCTTTGTAGCTGTTTTGGAAACAAGCTTGTAGTGATTAATATGAACCTATGCTGCTGATCATTTCTTTCCGTTTTTGCCACATTTGGACACAGTTTATAAAATATAGTGTCTTCTCACAGTCTGATGACATTTCAAATTAGACAGACAACATACATAAACTTGTGAAGATGTGTAAATTATTAGACATTCTGAAAAGTTATTTGACCATTATACAACTTTTTTAAAACAACACTTGTAAAGGTTAGACATCGTAATCCCAAACATACTTTTAATTGGTTGGGAGCTGACATTTTCCATCCAAAGGGCACCTCATTCCAAATTTCTGCATAATCACAATTATCATCCTTCTGTTTGCTCAGCTTGGATCAAAAAGCACAGATTTGTTCATGTAGATGGAACGGTGCATGCAAAAATATTTAACTTGAAGTTTTTTTGCACAAAGTATGTATGTGTTGGCTACAATGCTTGTAGCTCACAGTCTACAAATAGTGCTGCGAGTTGTGTTTTGTTTAAGTTTGAACCTTTTCTATCCACCTGAGTCAGGTGGATTTATGCAACAACATTTCAGTTTAGTGTTTTTACATGTTTGTACCCTTCACTGTTCAGGTATTTACATAATTTAGGTCCTGCTTTCTGTGGCATTCTGCACTGTAAACAGTATTTTCTGATTACCATGAAGGGATAGTTTTAGATCCTTTGAAGAGGGGAAAGTGCAAAGTAACATAATAGTCTCTCAGTTATCCCGGAGGTTATGTTCCGTACACCCCCGCGATAAGTGAAAAACCGCAAAGTAGAAACACTATATTTATTTTAGTATTTATATATATATTAAGTTTTTATAAACTCTTCCCACACTCTTGCAATGTTCTAAACTCTTAAACCTACATCATTTTAACAACATACGTATGTGCACCGCACAATACTGCAACATTTTGTATGGAGACTAACCAGCCTTGGTCTGGTTCTGGTCTGGTTCTCTGCAGCCGCTGAGCACCGGATGCTTTTGGAAGGAGCCGGACCTTCGGAGAGCCAGGACAAAACCACACAATGGTCCCGATCGAGTCCAAATAATTCAGAGAGTTCCGGATGAAAAAAGTTTGGGTGAGCTTTAGAGAAGGCACCGGACCTACAAGCATTACCTCTTCACTGAAGAGGCTTCATGAGCTGGCAAGCAACACTCAGATTGACCGATGAGGCTGGAAGTAGTTCTGGTCCGGTGTTGGTCTGGCTTTGATCAGCTCGCTGCATCCACCGAGCACAAAAGTCACTATAAAAAAGGACAAACATTTTTAGTCACGTTCGAATCGGATCAACATTTTCCCTCTATATTGGCAGAAAGCAGTTGGCCAGAAGCACTGTTGGCTCCTGGGTCATGTAGTTCTTTTCTACTGGTGATACGGTATAGGCTTATTGAAAGAAAACTACAAAATGGTGGTGCCTGTCCGAAGTATTTTTTTCCGTTAACGTTTTATCTTGTACCGTCCCAATCATGTGAGTAATATTAAAGTTGGCAATCCTTGAAAATCGCAAGAGAGCGAGTCTGCAAAAGTCGAACCGCAAAGTAGCGAGAGACTAATGTATTTCGTGTTTCAGATCGCACTTTAACCAATATCAATTTGGAGAAAAAAAGACTGAATTTTGATCAGACTGATAAACGACGTCCAGGCAGCGCTCGGACCAACGTTCATGACTAATGTCTTTAAATAACTCCTCACTCAGTTTATGCCAATACTATGTTAAAAACCAGAGGTTTCCAGTCCTGGTCCTTGAAGGCCACTTAAACATGTTTCTCTGCTCCAACACAGCTGATTTGAATTAATGGGTGATTAACAGGATTCTGCAGAACATGAAGGTGTAATTTAACCACTGCATCAGGTGTGTCAAAGCAGAGATAACATGCATAGTGGCCCTCAAGGACAAGTACTGAACACTTGTTATAAAGTATTTGTTTCACAGAACATTGTACTACAATTTTTTTGTCAGAGGTTCCCTAGGCTGCATCAAAAATGCCACAGATTTTATGTCAGTTACTGTGTATTACAAAATTGACTGCTATGTAAACACTTAAACGAAAATGTTTGGTGGAAATGCAATGAGCTGTAACATTTTAGTCTTGGCCTCACTTGAATTCTCCATTAACTGTCAGTTCAATTAAAATGAAACTCAATTTCTCCAAAAATGAGATTTCTGAAAGAGATATCTTTAAAGAACTAACAGGTAAGATATTAGTTGTGTGCAACAAAAGGTGTGGACTATTGTTTTGATCTAAAACAGATCCAACTCAAAAGAATGCACAATTTACCTGAACCTGGTATTTTTTTTTAAACGAAAATGGGTTTATATATACAGTTACAGGAAAAAAAAGCCATCTTCTATTGGCTACATAAATGGGCTATATGTTTTATCCTTGCAAGTAAGATCAATGTACTCCGTATATTTTAATATTTACCATGGGATGAGTTTTATCCCCCACAACAAACTGGACAACAAAAATTATTTTCATAATTACATTTTTCATGCCTGTCATTTTTGTGTTGTGTATATATTTAATATAAGTGTATATATTTTTTCATATGTTCATTAAGAAATGTATTAGGTGATTATCTTCACTCCTACACCAACTTTTGACACACCTGAGTGATATTTTGTGGAACCATCCTTTAATGAAGAGTTGGCACATGTGCTCTCATTCAGCAAAATGTTTTGTAACATCTGTAGGATACAAGTATTTAAATGTCCTTGTCCAACATTATAAACCTCCCTTCATGTTCTGAACGCAGGAGTCCAGGTGGAACTACCTGTTTTCCTTCCTGGCAGTCCCGGCAGTGCTGCAGCTGTGTGTCCTGCCATTCCTCCCTGAAAGTCCTCGGTATCTGCTGATGGAGAAGAGGGACGAGGCTGGAGCAGAAAAAGGTAAGAACAAGAGAAACAGTGCTCACTCAAAACGTCTGCAAAGTGCAAACAAGCCTTCATTAGGAGCTTGGGTCTCACTGAACCTTTCATATTTTTACTCACAAACTGGTTAACTGGTCATCAGTGGCGGACTTAGACATTTTGGGGCACCAGGCAAACCTTTGTAAAGGGGCCCTCCCCCAAGTCAGCTTAAATGTACCATTAGGCCCTGCCCTGAAGGTCAAAGATTTTCATGTTCATAGTCTAATACTGGGAACTAGACAACAAAAAACAACTGTTTTTTCTCTACTTTAATAAGGTACAACTATCCTTTAAAGTCTTTTTGCAAAACATGTTTTATTATTGCAATAAAACGCTCTAAATCAAGTCTTACACCAAACTTCAACAACACTAAATAAACACAAACGAATAGAGAGGGTAGATGTGAGCAATACAGTAGACATGCATTTTCCTAAATTAGAAGATTTTCACAACTGTTATATTCTGTAACAGGGAACAGTTGTTAGATCAATGTGAAAAAGTGAGTGTGTGTAGTTGAGATGTGGTACTTTGAGATGAATTCACACACTGGCTCGATATGAACAGCAAGATGTCCAGGCATGAGTCTTTTGGCCATAGTGCTGGATCATCTGCCAAAACACGACCACCAGAGAGTGAAGGGACTTCTTGACTCACAGCAGGCTAAAAGGAAAAATAAGACGTTATTACATTTAATACATGTGAAAGCTCTCATTTATCCAATTTTAATTAAGACTGAAAGTTTTGACTTTTTTTTCACGCTTTTTACGTTTTTCCGCTCCGCGTTCGTATCTTCGCTTCATCGTTTTTCTTCTCCTCTTGTCTTCCCGCTTCATCCTGCTCAAGCATACTGCACTGCACTTCCTGGATTTTTGTGTGATGTCATGATGGAATAGTCCATTTTAGTGTGGGTGGGGTGGGGCAGAAATCGACCTTAAATTTTATTGTGTTTTTAATCATCGTTTTCATCGTAACTATAATTATTTTCATGTTAAACGTACATTAACAAGCAGGAGCAATGTTCGGGATGTAGGTGACTGGCCGGGGCGGGGGCCCTGCTGATTGGGGTCCGGCAACTGCCTCTTTTGCCTTAATGGTAGATCCGCCTCTGCTGGTCATCATTAACTTCACGCAGACTCTCTCACTGGTGCATTTTCATCTTTAAATCACTTCTTGGTCTGCTGTCTTCATACATCTCCTCCTACATGTCTCTGCATGAGTGCAGCTACAACGTGCACTCTCAGGACATTATTACCTGCAGTGTTCCCTCAGTACAGACAGAACTTGGCAAAAGGGCCTTCTCCTACTCCACTCCTGTTTTCTGGAATTTCTTGCAAAAAGATCTGAAGCTCTCAACCTTGACCTTTCTAAGTGGCTTCAAACATCTGCAAAGTTCCTGGGAAAATCCAATGCAGACATATGCTGGTGAAGATCCTCAGTCGTCCAGGACATGATAAAATCAAAAAAGGCGTTCAATACAGGATCAACTGGACTTTATTTGTTGCAGAAAACGTTTCGACTTCTGTCCAGAAGTCTTTTTCAATTCTGAATGAATGAAAGCTGTGAGAACGAGAAGTTTTATACAAGCCACGCACCAACATATGAAATTGGAAACTGAAATAACACCACAAAATACCTAACATGCCCATTCTATTTAAATTGACAAACATGTTCTTGTTTTTAGTTTTCTACATCACTTTACAACCTAGCAATTTTTTGTTGCTTTTTAAAAAAAAATTATTAATTCGGTTTTATTTTCACTTGTTATTCTCAATTTGTACGCATCCTTTATGATTGTCTATTGTTGTTTTTGTTGTCATCACTCTTTGTTAAATTCAGGTCTCTCTTATAAATGAGTCCCTGAGGCTCAATGGCATTAATCTGTATAAATAAATGTTGAATGAAAAAATAATAATAATAATAATCTGTGCTCAAGACAAAAGGTCCTTAAGCATTATAAGGTCCAGCCTGGCCTGGACCGATTCAAACTGGGTCCCGCCCTGGGTTTTGTGTGTTGGCACTGGGCAGTCTGGCCCAGTTCCAGGTCGATTTTTGGAAGCCGGAGGCCTGTGGTTCCATTTGGGCCGGGTTGGTGCTGAAGATTAGACATCAGCAAGCTGCTGGCCATTTATTGGTTCACCGGCCCAGGGGGTCACGTCACAGATGAATCATACTTCCAGTGATCACTCCCACCATTTTCTTCTTTCTGGCCAGCCTGTGATAAAAGAGAGATCTTTTTTTTTTCTTTGGAAAAAATGGAAACTCTAAAGTTGCTATGGCAAGTGCTGGTGCAGAGGTTAGATAAGGTGGGCTTATGATCAAAAGGTTGCCGGTTCAGCTACCCGCCCTGACAACATCAAAATGTGAGTGGAAAAGGTGAAACACTCACAACATGCCGCCACCCTCATTTACCCAACCCTGGGCCCTTGAGCAAGGCCCTTAACCCCCACCATCTGCTCCCAAACAGGTCTCTCTTGAAAATGAGTCCATGTGACTCGATGAGACTACGTGTATAAATAAAGGTTAAAAAAATAAATAAAGATTGTACCAGTGTCCTGGGCAAACAGCGAGGTGCAGTTATTGCTGAGCTGAGATTCACACGGCTGGTCCAGTCTCTACAACGCATAAGAGACAAAAGTATGAGCCAACAGAACCGTTACATCAAGGTACAGTATTTACTTTTCCCCTAAACTTTCTTGGCAAAAACTCTCAGAATAACATGAAAAATAAAAATGTCAATGAGAGAAATTTGTTGGGGGGGGTACATTTGTATTCATTTCTTTCACTTTCAAAGAGTGATCCTTACATGACTTCACATAAACAGAGGCAAAAACAAAACAACACAAAGTAATATCCAACCTAATTTATTTATTAGACTATTTCAATTCAAACTACAATGGGTTTTCATTTTTATTTCTTTCCTACTCCTAACCCCAAAAATGTGTCTAAAAACAGGGATGAACATACAAAAATGAGTTAAAGAAGCAACAGTATCATCCAAGCAGAAAAATAAATAAATCTGTTTTAACATTCAGTTCCTGTTGACAAACAAGGATGTCTCTGTCTTATAAGTCTGGAACAAGCTGCTGTAACAAACGTATTGCAAAAGGCCATAAATATTTATTTGTGCAATTAGTTTTGTATTTTTTATTTATTTTGTTTTAGCTGCAATATTAATGTTAGTTTGCTTTTTTCTTCAAAACCACAAACTGTGAAGTTATTATTATTATTATTATTATTATTATTATTTTAAAGTTGCACCAATGTCTGTTTTCAGTTCCAATCAGTTCTGATTCCCTGCAGGCTGAAACCTGTTGATTCACGTTGTCATTTCTCTCAAAGGTTTCTCATGAAACTCTAAAATTCTTTAGTTTTTCTAAAATCTGCTTGGAAAGAAGGGGGGCACGGTGGCACAGTTTGTAAATGTAAGGCTGTTGCCTCTCAGCGAGCAGGTTGCTGGATCAAATCCTGGCTGGGGACATTTCTGAGTGGAGTTTGCATGTTCTCTCCGTGCAAGTTCTGCACAACTGGAGACCTGTCCATGGTGTCCCCCACCTCTTGCACAGAGATGGCTGGACATGGGCACCAGTGACCGCTGTGACCCGAGAAAGACAAAGCGTGAAAAGATGATGAATGAATAGATAGTTGGAAAGAGATATTTTCTGTTTTTGTTCATGGTTTTAAAATATCTACAGTTAAAAATGTTCAGCAAATGAACAAAAAACAAAACAAAAAACTTTTTATTCCAAAATGGTACTGGGTTACAAAACATCCAAGTAACAGATTTAAAAAGTGTAAAGGTCTACAGCTGTCATGCATTAATGAATTAATGGACAAACATAATTCTTTTACTTCATCAACCAAACAGCATCTACCTCAGGTTGTCTGCAGAGCAGTCAACAGTTTTCCATCGCTCTTGTTTTTGGAGTTTAAACGGTAATTTGTTAAAAATGAAACTGTCCTCCTGTAAAACTGCAACGGAACACCTTACACGGACTGGATGAGTTCCACTTACCTGTTGACTAATCCAGCACATTTGAAGTTCTTTACTCTAATCTGAGACCTTTAATTTACTGTTGCTGGGTTTCACTATTTTCAACAATTTTACACATTTATTTTCATTGACCCATCAATAAATCACAGCTGAATTGTTTACATGCCTCTTAGTTCAGAGGCATTTTAATCTGTGAAAACATTAACACTATTCATGCAGAGTAAAAAAAAAGGTAAACTTTGGAGTCGGAGCTGTTAAACACGAGTACAGAAGTCATCTTTCAGTCTGTAGTTTGATTTATTGTCTGATTCCCACCACCTCCATGTGTCAAAGTGTCCTTAAACGACCCCACACTGATCCCAGTATGCACACTGGTGGGAGACTGCAGACAAAACATACAGCACACACAGAGTTCAGACATCTAAAATAAGTTATGAGCGTTGATGACTGAAAACCACATAATCACCCTGTGAAGAACCTTAATGAGCTTGAAAGGTGTATGGAAAATATAATTTATTAATCAAAAAAACAACTAAATCACACTGTGAGATCTCAGAGTGCAGCTATCTATTACATTTACAAAATAATTTTAACTCAGGCTGCAGCAGTTTCTTCAACACATAGCAGGGAAAGTGTGGAGAATTGTATTAGTTGCATCAGTTAGTGGCCATAATCGTGTCCAGAGCTCATAAATGTTGACCCTCGGCCACATTAGCAAAGCTGCAGCACAGCAGACGTGTCACAGCAGGAGAGTGACGGGCGGAACTAATGATGACGGTGGTTCCTCAGTCAGGACAGGAAAACAGCACGCACAATAGCAGGAGCTAATAGAAGTATCACACCGCAAACATAAATACACTAGTTAGCACTAAAATTAATCTTACCCGGACTGCTGCATTTTAATTCAGTTTTATATTTCGGGAGATTTAATTTTCTGTTGCCTCGTTTGTTTTTCTTCATTTAGATAATGAATCAAGTCCAAAAGGATTTAATGTTTCAAAAGATTTTAGTTTTCTAATGAACAGAAACAAGTTTAACTTATTGTCATCTACCTATGCAACCCCAGTTCCGGAAAGGGCATGATGTTATGTAAAATGTACACAAAAGCTGGATTTTGGGTAAATGTTATTCATTTAAACCAGGGGTCACCAACCTTTTCGAAACTGAGAGCTACTTCGTGGGTACGGAGTCATACAAAGGGCACCAATTTGATAAACTCTTCGGAAATAACAAAGCGTAAATTGAAAAAAAAAAAGTATAAAAAACATGTTTTTAAGAACATATTTTTAAGATAGACATTTTAATATATATATAAATACAAAAAAAGAACAACAACTGAATAAAATGAAAATTTAAATGCAGCTTAGTAGTGAGTTGTGCTATTTTTAGAACAGGTCCGCGGGCACCTCAAATGGTCCTTGGGGGAACCCGGGTGCCCGTGTTGGTGACCCCTGATTTAAAGTGTCACAGTTCAGTATTTTTTAAAGTATATTCCTAATTTAAACAATAGGGCTAAAAATAAATCTGCCAATATGTTTCAGTAATTCAGCAAAGTTATGGTTTGAATGTTAAATTCAATTTTAATTCAAATTCATCTCACATGGACATTTTGCATGTCTCTTGCTTTTCCTCCCCTCAAACACTTCAGCTCCTCCCTTGGGGAGGCACCAGTTTAATCCATCCATCATCTTTACCCGCTTCTTCCATTTTGAGTCACGGGGGTCACCGGTGCCCATGTTCAGCAATCACAGTGCGAGGGGTGGGGTACACCCTGGATGGGTCGCAAGTCCATCACCGGGCCACATAGAGACAAATGAGACAAACAATCATTCACTCTCTCACTCACACCTAGGGACAATTTAGAATTACCAATCAGTCTAACATGCATGTTTTTGGTTTGTGGGAGGAAACCGGAGTACCCGGAGGAAACTCACGCATGCATGGAGAGAACATGCAAACTCCACCCAGAAAGGCCCCCCGGACCGGGATTTGAACCGGCAACCTTCTCGCTGAGAGGCAGCAGCTCTACCAGTTGCGCCACCCAGTTTAATCTCCATGTTTAATACAGACCACACCCTGTCATTTATATGAATTTAGTTTCCTATAATTTCTGTTAAGGAGACGCACAGTGAATGTTTCATTTTAATTTCACTCTACATGTTGTGAGCCATAACCAATCAGTTATTAGGAGGGCCCGCGTCTCAATTTAACTTTGTAGGTTAAAGGTTTCAGCTGTGTTAAATTTTGTCTTTGTCGATTAAGATTTGCATCTCATCAACTTTATCAGAGTTTAAAATCCATTTGGCATGTGAGCATGAACACCTTCAGAGTTGCAGCTCTGCTTGAAACAAACCAGGAACAGTTTAACCAGTTTAATGTGTCTTTTTGTTTAAATATTTCACAAGTAAAAACAAATATGTATTTTTTTCATTTTATTTCAGCACATCAATACTTAGGATGTGTTCTAGTCAAATACTGAATGTGCAATGTGCCCACCACAGAACCCAAGCACTACCAATTTTGGGAAAAACATTAATAAAAAATATAAAACAACTCTTGTGAACAGAATTCACAATAGTGCACAAAGTGTTGGTTTGACACTAACAGCAAACAGGCCTAAACCTCTAAAAGCCTAATACTTTTTCTTGAGTAGGAGTAACCTAAAGTTTCTTTTAATTAACAGCTGTTGAATAGGATAGGACTCGTATTAACAGTCCAGACATCGCAGGATGCCTAAAGTGGAAAACAAGGTCACAAAAGTGAACATTTAACAGAAGCCAAGCAGAAAGCGTATGCTCTCAAACATTACTCAAAGTAACTTTAATCTTGAAATCTTGAAATATTCTAACATTTATGCAACAACCCACTCAATGTTATAAAAACGTAATTGTTCACTAAGGATGGAAGGGCATAGATGTACTGTAAATAATTCAAAACATACATCATTTTGGAAAACTACCATATTTAGATTCCTCCCCACCACACTATCATCTCCTTTAAAAGTTCCTGTTATCGGAACTGGTCCAGCAGCCTGTCCCGTCTGGCCAGCTGCTACTAACGCCAGTGCATGACAGTCAACAAATGGTTTTTCAGTGCATCTGATCTGAGCAAGAGCTACTGTATGTTTCTAACAGAGTTAGAAACATCAGGGTTCATCAGGCAGTCAGGATGCTTAACTCTCTGCCTGCTCTGCCCTCCCTCCCACTTGTACTGCCTTAATCACAAAAAACTTTCACACATTACCACACAACACAAAGATTTTAAAGACCGTGTAAAGTGAAATTAAATGTGTGTTTTTAGTTTGTCACATGGCATAAATATGTGTTATTAATCACCCATATAAGTCTGACTGATTAAAAACATTGTTTACCTTATAAAATTAAGTCTCAAAAATCATGAAAAAACATGATTTTGCCTTGCCCTGGAACGCTGGGGGCGTGTCAGTGCGTGGGCGTGGTTTCAGCGCTCGTGTCCTGCTGCCCTGAGCTGACTGTGTGGAGGTGGAGAGGCAGGCAGCAGAGATCCAGTAAACCTGCTCTGTCTTTATTTGAGTTCTGTCTGTAACAGCAGCTACTTTTTCCAAGAGTTACGCTGTTTTTGTAAATAGTTTTCTTGTGTGTTTTTAATCTGGAATGAATAAAAAAAAAAATAGTAATAAAAAAAAAAAAGAGTTGTACCATGCGGGATTTGAACCCGTGGGGTTTGGGACGGAAGGCAAGCGCTCTATCCATTGACCTAACCAGGCATTACAGATACTCGGCATAAAACCACGCAGTATAAAAACATGTTATGATTTGTACGGGTGCCCTGACCATTACAACATCCAGGGAAGATGCACGAACGAGGCATAATTGATTAGCTAGCTAACAATGAACAAAATATCTATGCTATTGCTATCTGATGCTATCTGCGATTCGCGAGTGAACGGCTCCACCGAGGCGAATTTATACGGCTGGAGCTGCAGGGGGTGGGGCTATACTAATGAGGACCGCGTGACGAAACGCGGTCACATTTAAAACACGCCTAAAAAATCCTGAAATAGAAATATGTTTATACACAGTTTGCTCTATAACTCCAAAATTAATTGAGCTACAATTTTGAGACTTTTTACTCATTTACAAGATTACCATTATGACATTTATAATGTTTATTGAAGAAAATGTTGAAATTCACTTTACACGGTCTTTAACACTGGACTCTGTGTCATCAAAACAGGTTATTCACTAAACTCTCGGTCATGAGCTCATTCAGTTTGCACTACTTCTTATATTCGCACTAATGTTTGCATTACATTACTGCCTATAGTCATACTACTGTTTACATTCCTGTTTACATTTATTACTACTGTTTACATTCATTACTACTGTTTA
>JBBPBX010051044.1:0-24732 GCA_038048925.1 Garcialebias charrua | reverse complement strand
GTTAAGGCGTGAGCTGTAGCCTCGGTAATAGCAGCTCGTCCCTGTTTCTGAATAAACCCCGTTTGGCTGGACTCCGTCTGCTGTGTTGGCGTCATTACAATATAGATAAAATACAATTTATTTTACAATTGTGAAAAGGGTAACATAACAAAAGTATAATCCCCTAACAGTGGAGCTTTAAGCTTCAGGGTCTCCAAGGCCAAAACAACAAACAAAACACCCCCTTCTAACTATGAAAACACAAATGTCTCTGGCTAAGAATAAACTCAAAAGTACAAGGGCTAAACTCCCTGTCTGACCATAAAACAGGAGAAAAGAGTTAGAACAAAAATGGCAGAGAACCCCTACCAGCTTCCACTGTGAGACTAATAAAACACCAAACTATTGTACAGCTTTTCAAAGCACAATCCACCAACAAGATCACACCAGATCAAGGCCCAAGAGGAAGGGACTTGACACATCTGAGGTGAAGCTCTTTATGGAGCAGCTGACGAGCTGTAACACCAGACACCTGTGGCAGCCAGGTAGACAGCAAGGTGGACCTGAAACACAGGAAAGGATAAGAAAAGGTGTCTCATGAAGAGAGCTCCCCATACTGGAGGTCAGGGACCGTAACACCCTCCCCCATAAAATTTTACTTAGAGTAAAATACACAACACATTCATTAAGTGAACTACACAATGGGATTAGCACCACACTCTAGAAAGAACATCGGCTATAATATTTTCAGTTCCTTTCTTATGCCTGATGTCCAAATTGTATTCCTGGGCAAGTAAAGCCCAGCGCATAAGTCGCTGGTTGTGGTTATACATGCGGTTTAGGAACACAAGAGGGTTATGATCAGTGTAGACTGTAACAGGATTTGCAGTGGAACCGATGTAAAATTGTAAAATTTACGATTGGTCCGGACCTGTCGTATATTTTAGGAGCGTCAGTCTGCTGTCATCCAGACAGAATTTCCCCACTAATAACTTCATATTTCGTTATTTAGAAAATATTTTGGGTTTAAAAAAATCACGCACCATAATTATTCTTGACAATAGGTTATTCTGTTTGAATTAGAATTATAATTTTAAGTTTAATTTGTCTGGTGTGTCGCGCAGGCTTCAGTGAGTCGTGCGCTCCCCTTGGTCATCAAAGCCGCTCCTCATATTAACACCCAGGTACATAAAATTCCCATACACCGCCGCAGAACAAGTACGAATTAAGACTGATTTTCATGCTATTGCTGGACTGCTGTGCCAAACACCATCGGAGCAATAGATTATTATATCTGATTCGAAATATAACCTGCAGAATGTGGTTGCGCGATGACCAGGAGGAGCGCGCATGACTCATTTGTGCTGCAAAACATGTTGGCACGCGCGCAGCATGGCATTTATTGTCCATCCATCTCGGTAACGCAGACTATTCCTTGACCACCTCCTGTCCGTGCTGCGGCGAGACGTTTGTTTGAAGCCATTTTCAGATCAAACCATTTATTCTTGATTTCTGATACTGTACGACCCACGGGAGACACAACATATGCACTACAATATTAATATGAAGTTAACTGTAGTTTCGAGACATTTTAAAATGCTTCTGTTCAAAAACACATCCGACACTTGCGGGGGGTGGGGGGTAGCGGTGCGCCACAGCTCTTCTGAATAAGTGAAACTATAATGTAACACAGTTGTTTACACTAAAATTAAAAATATTTGACCATCCGACACTTGCGGGGGGTGGGGGGGGTGGCGGTGCGCCACAGCGCGACTGAGAGCAGAACTTCAATCTCCGAACGCGTGGGAATTATGTAAATGACCTCTCCGCGAGCACGCGCAGGTGGTTAGAACAGGTGGAATTCATTAAATTTACGCAGCTCGTTTACACACTTTTCCTGTGGATAGAAGAGTTTGTTGAATCTGACGTGGCATGTTCATACAAACGCTTCGTACGAACAAAAGTAGGAGAAATTTAGGATAAAAATACGAACATGTTAGTGCATGAGGGCCAATGTCTTATATTTTATAATTAAAACACCTATTAAAACATTTTTTGTGCTCTGTAAAAGTTTGATTTTTAATCTATTAATTGTGTTTTCTGTGACAGCCAATCATGAGAAATTAGAAACTAAAATGTCACTTTTTAAATGTTCCAGAAGATTACTCATTCCAATACTGATTTATGTATTTTTTTAAATACCTGTTTCCAAATCTGGTCAAGGTTCAAGGTTCTTTATTGTCATTCTTATCACATGTGGTACATGAGGTGGAACAAAATTGTGTACTCTTTTCATTATTATTATTATTTTAAATAAATTTTATTCAAGAAAATGACAAGTATACAACAAACAAATGAATGGAGCATACAGAATAACGCAACACTTATATGAACAAACAACCAGGGGTGTTAAAGCTTCAGTATGTAGCTTTTTTTATGAACATATTTCTTCACTCTGTCACTACCTCCTGACAGACTGATGTTAGCCAGGTAATCTCTGAAAAAAAATATAAAAAAAATATTGTCCCCTTGCTTCTCCAGGTGGTAAATAAGCATTTCTAAAAAGAAAAGGTGACCCGCCATTTTCCAGCCAATAAAAACAGAGTTTGTAACCAGCCAATAAAAACAGAGCTTGAATTTGAATCAGCCAATAAAAACAGAGCTTGAATTTGAAATTCAACAGACCACAAGGGGGCAGAGCCACATATGGCTCTGAGGGGGAGGGATCAGAATGCTTTGCCTGTTGAAAATATTTCTAAGTGCTGCAGTTCTACAGAAACTGCATACTGAACCTTTAATTAAACAAATATTTGCAAAGATTTACAGACAGAAATTGTCCTAAGGGCCTTTTTGTTGGTTGAGTCTGTTATTAATTGTACGTATAATTCCATATCTTTAATAACATGAAGAAAGCATGGCGTTTTGTTAGTAAATTTACATTCATGAATGTAAAATTTGGCCACAAGAATTAGCAAGTTTATTATATATATAAAAAAATAATAATAATAAAAAACATTTAGCATCCTTTCTGGGGAATCTAGAAAAACAAATTAAAACATTTTCCCAACGTAAGGAAAAATCCTTTAAAACAAAATTGTGTATTCAAGGTCCCAGTTACAACCAAATATAGCAAAATTATAAAGTATAAGAAACATTATAGAAGGATCTAAGATACGCTACACAATAATAATTTAAAATCATACAGTATATTAAACAGCAGCCTGAATATGGATCTGTTGTGAGCAGTTGGGTAAGAATGAATAGAGAAGCTTAAAGGCAAGAAATCAGCAGCACAAAGTGATATATCACCAATTAAAGTGGCATTACTGTACAGTGTTTTTTTTTTCACAGTGAATTTCCTGTTTAGAGATTCATGAGTCTAACAGCTTCAGGGTAGTCTTCCTAATGATTCTACACTTAATGCTCCTCAGCCTCCTGCCTGAGGGGAGAGGTGCAAAAAGTGTGTGTGCTGGGTGAGTATGGTCCTTCATGATGCAGGTGGCTCTCTTCCTGCATCTGGAGGTGTAGATGTCTGTGATGGTGGGGAGACTGACTCCAACATCTTCTGTGCAGCCTTCACCACTCTCTGTATAGCTTTTCTTTCTGCAGCTGTGCAGCCTCCATGCCACACGTTGATGCTGGAGCACAGGATACTCTCCACTGCACACCTGTAGAAGGAGGTGAGGACTGAGCTTCCCAGACCAGCTTGCCTCAGCCGTCTGAGGAAGTAGAGTCTTTGATGAGCTTTCTTCATCAGGCTGGTGGTGTTGTTGCCCCAGCTGAGGTTATCATTCAAGTGTACACCCAAGTACTTGTAGCTGGAGACCACTTCCACTTAAGATCCTCTAATGTTCAGTGGAGGGGGGATAAGGGCAGGTGTGTTTGTTCCTTCTGGAATCCACAATCATCACCTTTGTCTTCTTCACGTTGGCGTGAAGGTTATTCTCTTTGCACCAGTTCTCCAGGTTTTCCACCTCTTGGCTGTAGCTGGACTCATCATTGTTTGTGATGCATCCCACCACTGCTGTATCATCTGCAAACTTTACAATATGACAGCCTGGATGGGTCGGTGCACAATCATACATGAGCAAAGTGAATAGAAGGGGGTTCAACACACAGCCCTGAGGGGAGCCTGTACTGAGGGTTATGGTGGAGGAGGAGAAGTTGTGGATCCTCAGAGACTGGTCTGTTTGTTAAGAAGTCCAGGACTCAGTTGAATAGGGAGGGGCTTAGTCCTAATGTGAATAGTTTGTCCATCAGGGTCTGGGGGATCATGGTGTTGAATGCAGACGGGAAGTCCACAAAGAGTAGACGGACGTAGGAGTCCTTCTGCTCCAGGTGGGTGACAGCAGTGTGAACCAGAGAAGATGGCGTCTTCTGTTGATCAATTCTTGTGGTATGCATAGTGGTGAGGGTCCTCGCTGATGTTGAAGGTAGCTTTAATGCAGGCCATCTGTCACTTTAACACAATAATTTATATTTTAAGCTACAGATAATACCACACAAATGTTTTTTCTCCTTTTGGCTGCTCCCTTCTTCAGGGGTTGCCACGATGAGCTAACTCGCACAAAGACTTGGCCATCGATTTTACGCCTGATGCTCTTCCTGAATCCTGACACAACCACAGACCACTGAGCTACCACAGCCTTCTGTGTGGAGTAGAGAGCTGCTATCAAGGGCACCCAGGGGAGCAGATGGTCAGGGTTAGGGGCCTTGCTCAATGGATTGACAGGCTGACGTCTAAAAAATTAAAATTAAAAGAAAATGTAAAAAGTCTGACATTAATTTTGCCATGTGATCTACTCAAACTGCCTTTGTGATCGACATACAGTGTTCCCTCGAGCTGCAGACTCAGGGAGGGTGAGACTGTGTGGGGTGGGATAGTGGTTCTGCAGAAATATTACAAATAATTATTACTGTCATTTCTGTTAGTTAAATCTGGATGCCTGAATGAAATTGGCATAAAAAGTGTTTATTTGTGTACTGGTAGGGGGCGCTCAAGACTTTCATTCTAACACATCAACGTCAAAGGTAATCTGAAGCAGACAACACAGTTTCAAAGACACCCATTCAATTCTTACAAAATCACGAGAAAATGTTCTCCTTTTTTTTAAAGAAAACCTAAGCATGCTGCTTAAAATATGAATTAAGCAGTTGTGTTTCTATCGGTAACATTAATATATTTTTAGTAATGTTCTTAGATTTTTTTTTTTAGATATCTATGTTCATTTTCCATCCAACTAAACAAAAGCCCTGGCTGTCATCTTCTGTGAATCAGTGAAAAGCCTCAAAATAACACTTTTCTGTGAGTTTTGATTAAACAGCACTGACAGAACAAGGACACGCTTCTTTTACTTAACACAAACACCCACATTACTAACACGAACCACACAAAGAACTTTAATTAAAAATATGTGGGCCACAATTAATCTGAGGGAGGCACGCTGCCCTCAGACCCACAGTGGCTTGAGACCGTGAGCTTGTATCTCTGCTTTTAGTGACAGTGAGTGTATGCAGGCACAAGTCTGAAATGCTAATGTAAAAAAAATGTCTGTTTCTCTGTTCTGCTCACCTGGACACTACATGAGGATTCAACATTTAGTTAACTTAAGCACAACGTATTGAAAAGATTTGCACATTGTTGTTATTTATCTGCAGAAAAGCAGCTCATTTTCCTTTTGGAATGATAATTTGTATTTTTTTGGGGGGGGTTATTAAATGAGACCTCAAAGACTGATTTATATTCACCGACATGTTTTGAAGCTTTTATTTGCCTTTATTTTACCCCAAAGTGGCACAAGCTTTATGTTAGACATAAATCCAGCTGTTGGACATGAAGCCAGTGGCGAGATGCAACAGCTGCTAGGCCTACGATCCACAACAACTCAATCAGTCAACAGGCTGTCATTCTAAAAGACACCAACTTTTATGTAAAAACTGCACTTCTCTCAAGAGTGTGTTTGGTGTCACTGGGTAGATTTGGATTCACTCTAATTTGTTTAAGTTTTGAACTGAGGAATCTCCTCGAACGAGATAAATTAAAAATAAAAGCCAAAAATTCAAATTATCTTTATTTATTAGGTTTACTATGCTCTCAAGAAGACCTGAGCTCTTCCCCGGCTGAACTGGTTTTCGGTCAGCCTGTGCGCGTCCCCGGTGAGTTTTTACCTGAGGTACCCTCACCACAGTTCGCTCCACCGTTGCTCCATCTTTCACCTCAGGAGGCCCCTTTTCGTGTCCCTGGCCCGGTACACCATTGTTTACCGCAGTCATTTGTCCCTAAGAGTCTGGAGTCCTCTAAATTTGTTTTTGTCAAACACAATGCACACAGGACACCACTACAGCCTTTGTATGATGGACCGTTTCGAGTTCTTCAACCAGGTCCGAAACATTTCATTTTGGATTTAGGGGGTCGTACTGAGACTGTCTGTATTGATAGGCTTAAACCAGCTCATGTTATGTCAGATGATCAGGTTGTTACGGCCCAAGCTCCTCGCAGGGGCAGACCTCCATCCACATTGTTAACGGACGGCGGTCCTTCTTCCGGAAACTCTCAACGTCCATTGGAGCCCGAATCTTCTGCAGACCCTCCTCGTAGCCCTCCACTTCATCAGACTGGTTCTGCAGGGCCCAGGTTCAGCCGTTCTGGTCGTTTGATCAAACCTAAAATGCGGGACTAGTGATGGACCTTACTGGGTGTTCTGGGGGGGCGTGTGTGGTGGACCACTAGGGGGCTCTACTCACACCCAGTGGACCGAAGGCATTACAGGATGTTTTATTGTGAAAGGTCCAGAGGACCGGATGCTGTATTGGATATATAAGGCGGTGTTGGGTGCTTCCCGCCAGTTTAGTAGGAGTTGATTAAAAGTGAAGTTCTGCAGCCTGTCTCCTGTGTCGTCTCTTCACCACCTCCTACACTACTACTCCATCGCTTTCAATGCCAGCTGATTTGTATTGGTTCGTTTGATTTATGATCTGCAATGTTTTTATGTTTTTCGTGTTGTACTTCATTGTCTGTGTTGCCTGTTGCGTGTTTGTTTGTCTAGCACTTTGGTGTGGACTTGTTCCTGTTTAAAGTGCTTTATAAATAAAATGGTATGGTATGGTATGGTATGGGTGACTAAGATTCTGCACATTCTGATTAGAATATGATCTGGTGATCATTAGTCCTGCTGGTGGTCATTTTGAAAAACAAACAAACAAACAAACCAAAATCTATAAACTAATATGTTCTAGTCTTCAGAGAAACATGTCTATTTAATCTATATTAAGGGTCAATTTCCAGCCAAACCCTCATCTTTAATTATTACATACAAAGTTGTAAAACAACTGTTCATAAATCAGTGGTGACATCAAGGCGTTGCATTCTTTTTGAAAGCGACTTTCAATGCTAAGTTCAATTCTGACTTTTAATTTAATTTAATTTCAATTCCGTTTATTTATAAAGAGCCACGTCACAAGTAGTTACCTCAGGGCACTGAACAAAAAAGCGTTCACATATGTTATAAATGCCAATTAGTGAAGTTCTAAGGAAGGATGCCAGCAGATGCACTGAGTCTTCATTTTTACAGTCTCCCATCCTGTGCTCGCACAAAGGTGACAGTGGAAAGGAAAAACTACCTCATGGGAAGAAACCTTCAGCAGAACCAGGCTCAGGACAAGCAACCATCTGCTTCTGTCTGTTAGGACTGAGATGACAGGTAGGAGAAACGGACACCGAATGGCACGTCCAGAATGACGGGCCCAGAATGGAGGTGATCAGGTTCCTCACTAAAAAGGAAAGACTAAATAAATAAATAAATAAAAACAGCCCCCCAACATGTTAAGATAGAAACCATTGCAAATAAACATATTAATTTGTAACTATTCATTTGATTAAATTAAGTCAATTTGTCCTCCAGTAGTCTGAACCTATAGCAGCATAACTAAAGGATAGGTCAGCAAACCCAAGCCAACCCTAACTATAGGATTTATCAAAAAGGAAAGTATTAAGTCTAGTTTTGAAACTGGACAATGTGTCAGCCTCAGGGACAGAAACTGGAAGTTGGTTCCACAACAGAGGAGCCTGATAACTGAACGATCTTCCTCCCATTCTGATTTTGAAAACTCTAGGAATCGCAAGTAAACCTTCAACCATAGAGCAAACACTTTTTATATTTATTCATATTCAGTTAAAATAGATTTTTTTAAACAAACAAAAACAATTTACAAAGAAAATGAAAGGCAGCAGAAAGAAGAAAAAATCTTGTAACATCTGCTCATTTTTAAACAAAAAAGAAAATGCATATGAAAAAAATACATTCAAACATAAATAGTCCAGCGAATGGGGATGATAATAATTGATAGGGGCCATTTTATGGTTGATAACATCTGAAGCGGGTGAATAGTCTTTAAATAACATAACAAGCCAAAACTGACTCCGTGCCAAAACAAACGATCCAATAAAATATTGTAAACAATTTCATATTTTCTTCAATAAACTACTTTTTACCATTTTCTTAAACAAAAACTTTGAGGAAGCTTTTTTACAATTATTATCCAAAACATTCCGCAGTTTTATTCCTTGAACTGATGTGCATTGTTCCTTTGAATTTGTTTGAATTTTTGGTTTCGCAAACATTTCTTTTTTTTTTTTTTTTTTTCAGTTACAGTATTAGACATTTGCATCAACATTTTTCTTCGCTTGCTTCACAGACAAATGTTATTGGTATAGTTTAACCAAATCTATCACATTTATGTAAGATTCATTTTCTTGTCTGTATGGCTTAGCGCGGAATGTCTTTCGGTCTCCATCCATGAACTTAAAATAAACACATATGAAAAGAAACGATAATAAGAACAAAACATCAGTGTCGGAGAGTGTTGTAGCAGCAAGTGTGGCAATACATGAAATCTGTGAGTCAGCAAAACGTTACATAAAATCGTTGTATAGTGTTTATGAAATATAAATTAAACTCTGTTGGCATTCTTTCTTATTAGGTTGTTTCTAGAATAAAAAAATAAAACTAAAAAAAAAAATAATAATAATAAAAACAATAATTTGCATGTACCAGTGTACCCATATGCACATATCCACATTCACATATTCACATGTACACATATATATGTATATATATATAATAATAATAATAATTGTCTATTCCTGTCATCTGCGTATGTTTCCCATACACAGACGAAATTCGTCTCTGCATTTAACCCAACCACCTACCAGGTGGTGCAGTGAGCAGCCATAGAAAGCGCTCGGGGAGCTGGAGAAATAGGTGTGCACTCATAGACACCCCAAGGTGTGTAGTGGCCGGGACACGAACCCGCGTCCTTCGGGTCCCAAGTCAAACGCCCTAACCACTACACCATCTTGGCTCATATATGCACCTTTATACGTACATACATACGCCTACACACCTATACACACCTTCATATTCCTATATAATAATAATAAAAATAGAAAAGAAAATAATAAAAATAAAAATAATGATTATTTTTCTTATATTTTTCTCCTTTTAATATATATAAAAAAATACATTTGTTACTTACATACACATGCGCACAGATATATATACAGGTACATATGTGCATTTACATACATACACATGCTTAAGATAAAGAATAATAAATTAATTAATTCCTACTTTATTTCTGGCATATATTGTATGAGAACTTTTTCCCAACATTTCCAATGTTTATGAAAATAATCTATTTTTAGATTGAGTGTAAAAGTTATTTTTTCCATTTTGTAAATATCTGCCACTACTGTATTTGGGCCCATTCTCTATCTGTAGGTTCTATCTGTACCATCCATTTTTTTGTAATTGTTTTTTTTTCCCGGCGGTTATAAGTATATTCCATAAATATCCATCAATTGATCGCATTTTTGCGGTTCTGCATCCTAAAAACATCGTTTTAAAGTTTGATGGAATGTTGATTTGAAAAATTTGATTAAGTGCAACATTTATAGCAGCCCAATATCTTTGGAGAATATTACACTCCCAAAAAACATGATAGTGATGCGCTTTCTGACAACCACAGTTTCTCCAGCATTGTCCATTCCCTTGTGAGAAATGGGCACTTTGACTTGGGGTGATGAAATATCGTGATAAACATTTCCAACCAAATTATTTCCACATGTGGGATTTTGTGCACCTCCATTGTGCTACAAATATTTGTTCCCATTCTTCGTCAGTTACGGTATATCATAACCTGATTCCTTTTCCCATTTATTTTTAATATATTGTGTGGAGTGGACATTAAAATTTGATAGGATTTTATAAGTTTTTGAAATTAATCCATCTGGCAGTTTTGATTGATAAGATTTTATTATTAATTCAATCAATGGGTTGCACTGATCTGTGTTTTGGTTGATTTCCTGGTTGTAGTAACTTCTTACTTGTAGATATCTATAAAAATCTTCTTTTTCCAAGTTATATTTTCCTTGCAATTTATTAAAGCTTTCAAATTTATTATCTTTCACCATCTGGAAGATGACTTTTATACCTTTTGTGATCCAGGATTTGAATCTGGAGTCAACATTGTTTGGTAGAAAGCTTTTATCATATGCTATCCAATTTAATACCTTGATTCCTTTGTTTAATTTATTTGTTTTTACAACTTCTTTCCATGTTGTTAATGTTGATTTAACCCACTTATTTTCCAGTTCGTCCATCAGATCAAGCCGTTTAGTGTCAGGTTTCGCAAACATTTCTAGTCCTTTTCGTTTAATTACTGACTCTCTTAATAAAATAAGATTGAATATTTTGAGGTAAAGAATTTGTATGAGCTCTGTACATAACCAGTTCATAAACCTTTGATCAATTTAATTGACAAAACAATATCTTAGATGGGTGAGTGTGAGGGAAGAGGCAGCGTGAGTGCTGCCTTTGGCATTTTAGCTAGCCCACCTGTATTGCACACAGCTAGCTTAGCACTACGTCAGTTCCGATGGGGGAGGTGGGGTCGGTTCAATGTGCAGTTTGGTTCGGTAGGCAGGGCACCTGCTAGGAGAAAGGGGAAACACTGTATATATATACTTATATATATATATATATTATATATATATATTATATATATTATATATTATATATATAATATATATTATATATATTATATATATATATATATTATATATTATATATATATATTATATATTATATATATATTATATATATTATATATGTATGTATGTATATATGTATATATGTATATATGTATATGTGTCAGAGAGTCTTTATTGTCATTTGCACCGCATGTGGTACATGTGATGAAAACGAGATTATGTACACGGGGTCCCAGTTACATCCAACAACAAATGCAACAAATAAAAATATTAGTATTCAAAATTAGATTTAAAAATTATGACTTAATAAAAAGTATATGTTGTAATGCATTGCCTGTGACCCAAAAAGGAAGAAGTGGGTAAAGATGATGGATGGATGAATGAACTGGAGAGCATTAAGAGCACTGATGAACATTTTTTATTTACATTAACCTAAATTCATAACAACTTACACAGTGACCTGCCACACATAACAGGGTTTGTTTTAACCAAACCATAAGACTTGTCTTTAAATAATAACTCATACTCATCCAAAGAGCTAAACGAAGAATGCTTAGCCGTGCTGAACATTCAATAACATCCCATTAATCTTGCACTCACAGTTTGTAAAACTACACAGTGAAAAATGATAACTGCAGAGGAAGGTGCTGTTGGTGACTCCAAGCTCTTCATCATTGTGGCTTCTTACAAAATCTATTCTCCTAGTGGATGACTCCAGTTCACTGACTGTAACCCTGGCATCTATGATATATTCAGCTCTTTACAGAAAGTTTTTTTTTTTTTACATTATAATAATAATATTAAAAAATGATACACTTCATAAATGAAAGGATGGGCATCCCTTAAAGGAATGCATTTCACCCAAAACATTTATCATCTTATGTTGAGGAAAAACCGAGTTATAGATACATTTCAAGTTTTGGTTATTTTTAGTGAAAATAATGTTATACTGTATGTGATCACACACAAACAATTTGTTAGCACTCCAAGTAGGTATTGTGAATAAAGAACATAATATATATAGCCAAAGTCTTGGATCCTGTACAATTAGAGAATGTGTTGGGGTGAGTTCCTATGTCAAATTTTAGTTCAATACATCTACAGTTGACAGAATTACATCCATTTTGTGCTTGTTAAGGTTGAGCAGCGATGGTAGCTATCTTGAATCACAAATGTTTATCCAATGAAGTCTTTCCAAGAATTGTATCAAAATCCATCCAGCAGGTTATTAAATATTTAGCAAAAAGACAGAACAGGTTTATCAGAACAATTGACGTCATATTTTAAAGCAAAAACAGCAAAGTGGAGCACTCATGTATGAGATGACAATGTTCAGTTAGGTCATCTAGGCTGTTTCTTTTTTGCTTATCTCCAGCAAACTGTTTTTTCCACTATAGGAGTGTGGTGTGTGGGACTCCAGTTTGTTTGTGTCTCCTCAGACTGAAGAAGTCCTTTGGACGAAGGACAAAACATCTCAGGAAAAAACAAAACTCTCCATATGACCTGACTGAACATTGTTGGATTTGTACCAGGATTATTGAGCATGAACTTTGGTGTTAGTTCAATATCTAAAAAGCTGACTGTTTGGATCAATTTAGTGTTTTCTGGGTTCAGTTGTCTGTGGGAGTTGTCTAGAATCAGGTGGACTTCAAAAATAATTAGTAATAGATGTTTGTACAATGATTATTTATTAAATATTCTATTAAAATCCTAGTTGTTTATGAGCCATTTTCAATAATTTATCATCTGCACAACAGACAAATAAATATACTCTGTGTATATACACACTTGTGGAATTTTTGCAGTGAAAGGCCTGGCCTGGTTGCAGTTGGCCATGACCATATTCTACCCTGGTCATGATTGTGTTTGCTTTGTGCCGCCATGATGTGGGTGGTGATCATCATATCAAAAACACATGATATCACATTATCTGTGTCAAATACAGGGAAATACACTCATCTTCTCATTCGTCCAGGTTACTAAAACCATTTGGGAATCCATAATTAAAGAAAAGAAAAAAAAAACAGAGCTCACTCTCACACAAACCAACAGCAACACATTAGTGGAGGGAATAAGCGTCACTGTTCCCACCAAACGCGTTTCGCGCCGCCAAAGCAGCCACTTTACATTGAAAGTCTATGTGGCCGCGCATCTTGGAGCGGCGCGGCGTGACGCGGCGCATCTTCAGCAGTTCAAGCAGCGCGGCAGTGAGCGGCAGCTGTTTTCCGCGCCTGCGTCATGTCCAAGCAGCGACTGCCGGAGTTCATTTAAAAGAACTTTGACCTACTTTGGCTGCTCGCCGCGTCGCAGCAACCAATTGGGAGAGCCTCTGCTATGTGATGACGCAACAACGACGGGACTGTTTTTAGACTTTTTAAACTTACCCCAACGAGCCTCCATGAAGAAACCAGCCTCCAGTAAGAAACTTGGCATTTTTACAGTTGCCGCTGTCCGCTTGAGCGTACGATCACCTCAAACATAAAAAAAAACTTTTTAATCTCAACAAAGACTTTCGGAGCTGCAGTTCGGCTCGTAGAAAACCCACTCAAGTATTAACGGGGCTCACGAACAGCTGATCTTATCTACTCGGTTTACAAGAAACAAAACAAACCCGACGGAAAAGGAGCCATACGCTGCTCCCACTGCGCGTCATCAGACACGTTCGATGTGAACAGACATCTGTTGACAAGCAGCCAACACAGTGCGTTAGGAGCTTTTTTGCAGAGCGAAAAGCGTTCGGTGGGAACCGGGCATGAGGATGACTCATCTGTGACGTGCCATGCCACCAGGCCAGTGAACCAATCAATGGCCAACAGTATGCTGATGTGAAATCAACCCCAGTAGCCCAGCCAAAATGAGTTCCATGAATCAGGCTGGAAGTGGACCATAATGTCAAATGCATATACATTAGTCCATCGTTTATCTCGATGGATCCGTACCCTGAAGACCCGTGATAAGTGACAAACCGCGATAGAGTGAGTTTACGAAAAATGAACTGTGAATTAGGGAGGAACTACTGTACACAAAACCCAGGTTCGAACCCAGGCTAGGTCTTACACTGCAAAAAATGTTATTAGACACAGGTAAAAACATTTTTGCTCACCTTTTTACCTTCTTAAGGTGGAAGATAAACATGAAACTCAAAGAAGATATATTCCAGTAACATGCTTATTGTTCGTGATAAAGCTAAATGGTGCATATAGTATGTTGACTTCAAATCTGAACTCTTACAGTGGTATCATTATGTGAAGTACAAAGTAGTTTTAACTACTGGTTCACACCAGCAGACCAGATTTCTGATTTGCATAAAAACACCGGTCAGGAAAAAAAAAAAAAACATTGTAATGCTAAAACTTCACAGTTGAGTAGAACAGTTTATGGTGAAGGCATTATCCAAACAGAATAATTCCTGTTCTAAGTTGCACAAACCTCAGTAAGAATATCACTTATCCTGGCATGCTGAATTATTTAACCATTTTTTGTGCAAGCTGGATTTCCAAAAGGATTTGAACATTTTAATTTGTCAGAGTGCAGAACAGCTTTCCGCTTCCTCCCAGAGCATCCAAAATGAGCTCCAGCTCACAGCACTGTTTGTGGAACAACAGTTTTCAGAGTTATTACTTGTAGTGGTGGATGCAGAGGAACTGTATGTTTGATGCAAAACTTTCATATGTTTTGTCCTGAGCCCGGAACAACCTGATGTAGATGTGATTATGGTGAACAAGTGTTGATGGCAAATAAAAGCATAGTGCAGGTTTGTCTTCCCCAAACTTCATTTTTTGTCTCTGAGCACGGGTGAAATTAGTTTTCAAAGGTCTTTAATGAAAATTAGATTTATAATTTATTTTGCAGAGCAGATGCCTCTAATATCAAACATACAACAACAAACATGCAGATATGCAGATATGCAGATATGTTCCTGTTTTTGATTTTGTACATCTACCTTGTGGTGTTTTGCTAGTTTTGATACTTTGCATTTCACTTTCTATTTCTCTCCTACGTTTTTTTTTTTCTTTTTCTGTTTGTTGATTAAGGAAATTCTACCATTGCTGTTCATCATTCTTTAGTTTGTAGCAGGTCGCTTTTGTAAATGAGCCCTCGAGGCTCAATGAGATTTACCTGACTAAATAAAGGTTGAATGAATACTGAAGGACTGTTTAGGCCCCATCACTCTGGATGATTGGACGACTATCATACAAAAATCAGTCAGAACATAGATTAATCAATGGTTTTATTTGTGGCTAAAATAATTCACATTTTCAAAATAAAAGTGATTGGGGTTTTAGTTCATTTTGAAATTCACTGTGCGCGTATTACGTGATATGTGTTAATACGGTACATTTGTGTTGCCTTCTGTCTCTCTGTTTTAGAGATGGCTACAATAGGCTGCGTGTGTGTGTGTGATGATTTTGTTTTTTAGAAGATCAAATGAGATTTAAAGGCACACAATGACAGCATGGACGAGACTGAAGAAAGAGACTCTTTATTGCGTTAACGAACAAAGCTTTAGTGGTTTCTGGCTTGTGAAATCCTTTGGCAATGTGGTTACATCAACTAAAATCATTCTTAACAGATTTATTGTAATATTTAATTCTCAATGTCTAGCAAAGCGGTTCAGATGTGAAGTACTGGTACCCATAGGGATTGTACTACACAGTACATGTATCCTGTGCTTAGGTTTAACAATAATGTTAAACATGTAATTTGTTTTATTGAAGATTGAAATGAATTATTGTTGGCAATAATTTTGGACACATTTGTCTCAGTTTATCCACATGTTACATTTAATAAAGCTGAATTATTCTCTAATAGTTCAAATATACTGCAGTAATCTTTCTTCCATTGATCAGTGCAATATTTTCTAAGACTTTGGGGTGGATAGATTGTTATCACTGACAAAACAAAGTGAGTTAAAGGGCCTACTTATACCATGACACTTAACCAACACATGTACTCTACCTCTTTCCACCTTTCAAACACTTAAAATAAACATAATTTAAATAATAATTTAAATTAAGTTTAAATATTTTTAAATCCTAAGAGGAAAACAAAAAAAATATACATGTTTTGTTCATGTTCAGAGAAAAAGTAAATATCATGAGACTCAAGTGCAAAGTTAATGTAGAAAACCAAAGCTTTAATGAGTCTGAACACCTCCTGTGTGGTTTTGTTGCTGTGAATGTGAACCGGAACTGTTTAAACTGGCCTCAAAGCCTTGGCTACATCTGGGCTTATGAGAAGGTCATGAAAACAACCTAATGCAGACTAAACCTGTAGCTGCATCCTGACATGGCCTGAAACAATCATAGTGCATAGACAAGCATAGAGCATGGTGAGGATGCAGGAAAGCATCTCAGGGATGCAGAAATAGTATTGATTGAGCACGCGCGCGCGCGCGCGCGAGAGAGAGAGAGCATTTTATGTAGAAACGTCATAATTGGGTTCACACTGAAAGACGTTTTCCTAGTTTACTACATTTCCACATTCAGTCACTTTTTAATAGATCTTGCAGATCGCAGAGAACATAAGGTAGTCATTTTATGTATGTGTGGTGGTGGGTCTCATTCATTCATTCATTCAACCTTTATTTATACAGGCTAGCCTCGTTGAGTCACGGGGACTCATTTACAAGAGGGACCTGTCTCACTCACACCAAACAACCATCCACTCTCTCACTCACACCTAGGGTCAATTTAGAGTCACCAATCAGCCTAACATGCATGTTTTTTGGTCTGTGGGAGGAAACCGGAGTACCCGGAGGAAACCCACGCATGCACGGGGAGAACATGCAAACTCCACCCAGAAAGGCCCCCGGACCGGGATTTGAACCGGCAACCTTCTCGCTGAGAGGCAGCAGCTCTACCAGTTGTGCCACCGTGCTGCTCATAGTTGCATGGTGTAAGAAATCTTTTAAAGCATTTGGTACAGCCAAGAAGGTCGGTGGATCAAATCCTGGCCGAGGGTTCTGGGTGGAGTTTGCATGTTCTCTCCATGATACATGCATGGGTTTTCTCTGGGTACTCCAGTTTCCTCTTACAGACTAAAAACATGCATGTTAGACTGATTGGTAACTAATGTTTTCCACTTCTCAGTGTAGGTCGGATCAGATCGGATCAGATCGGCTCAGTTCGGTTCGTCTCACATGCAGTTTTGTTTCCACAGCTTTAAAAAAAATGAAATAAAGCCGCCAGACACGCGCGCGCGTGCACGTGACGCACGCATGTGCACGTGACACACGCGTGTGCACGTGACGCACGCGTGCATGTGACACGTGACAAACCTACAGTTCCCTTTCAGTTCGGTCTCTTGGTGCAACATACTTGCTATGGGAATTGCGCCCCCGCACGATTACCTGAAGGAATACATTCACGCCTTTTACGGCAGGGGGCGTCACCCCGCGCCAGAGGTACCGCCCTTTAGGTACTTAGGCGACTGACGCCCCTCCATCGTCCTCCTTTTTGCCCTTCACCTCGCAAAAACCTGAACAACCTCTCTTCGCGGGACTTCTCTGCTGCTCCATCGCTCAACTTGAGGTGAGCTCGCTCCTTGCACAGAGCGCACAGAGAATTTTTCCCTGCGTACTGCTGGACTAGTGAAAGCTAGCCCAGCACATTTCTATAACCTTAAAGTTTTCTTCTCTCCTCTCTCCACAGGTTGCTTCGCTCAACGGCGTTATAACTGCGCCACAACCGCTACCCCGGCTAACACAAGCTTAGCGGGATAGCCAGCGAAAGCGACACGACGGAGGAGACACTCGAACAAAGAAGAAAAAGGATTCTGGAAGGTCTCGCTCGCCTTATCTCGGACATGCCTCCGGAGAAGGGAAAGCGAAAGACAAAACTTCAAAGGAAAGCCAGCGGGACGGCGAGCCCAACCTCGCGCGTTTGTCCCAGTGGCTATGGATTTTCCTCGCAGCGACGGACACCCATGAGGCCTGTCCAGTCTGCCTGGGTATATTTCATGCAAGACAAGCTCTGGACGCGCACAACTCTTGCCCACAATGCAGCCAGATGCTGGACGCGGTGCTACGGTAGCGCGTGGACCTCGTTGCTAAGGCCATGGGAAGCTCAGCTGGTCCACAGGACCCAGACACCACGGAGACCCTCACTCCGACCCCAGAGCTCGAACACATGGCTCTACACGACAGCATGCGTATCTAATGGGGCGACAGCCCTGACCCGCCCGCTTCCATGGTGGACCTAACAGTCGAGTTCAACACCAGAGGCATGATGAATGAAGACGAGATCTCCATCTCAGCCTCGGGCGAATTTTCAGCGGAGGAACCAGAACTCAAGATCGAGGATCCGGAAGAGGACCTCCCCAGGACCCCGATACCTGCACTCCCTGAAACAGACTTCTCCATCCCGGCCCTGTTCGACCTGTGCCACAGAGCAGCGGACGCGTTGAACATCCCTTGGCCGGAACCCCCACCTCGCCAACAGGTCACGAGGCTGGCGGGGAACTATTTTTATTCAAAACAACAGGCTGCAACAAGGCAAAGGATGCCCGTGTTCCCAGACTTCCTCACGGAACTGACCCGCACCTGGCCTCAGCCACGAACGCCCATGCTACTCCCTCTCTCACAATTCCTCAACGTGGAGGGCATGGATCAGGTGGGAATAGCTAATGCACCTCAGATCGAGGACACGCTAGCGTCCCACCTAGCTCCCAGATCATCAGGAACAAAACCGACTCTCCCCAGCAAAGCTTGCAGAGCCTCAGCATCGCTTCTCGAGAAGTGCTACAGAGCTCAAGGACTTGTGGCGCGTGCCATGAACGCATCAGCGATGATGCAGGCTTACCTCGCAGAAAAACTCCAACAACTGCAGGAAACCTCGGATAAGCAAGATACTGCCGAATTACTGGACGAAGCCCGCAGAGCTACAGACTTTGTCCTCCGTATGATGGGTACAGCTGCTGTGGCTCAGGGCAGAGGTATGGCGGAAGTGGTCATCGCGCTCCGCCACCTGTGGATGACATTGACGGATTTACCGGATGGACAAAAGGTGCCTTTTCTCCACCACTCGATAGAAGCGGAGGGACTTTTTGGCCAGATTTTGGAGCAAATCCAAACCAAGCTGGACCAAAGGCGCAGGCAGGCTGAAGCTCTCAGGGTGGGCATCCCTCGTCGGAGTTTCGCCCCCCCCCACACCCCCAGAGAGTCCGCTGGAAGCAGACCTGCACAACCGCAGCAATGCTCGACGACGCGTGCGCCACTGCAGAAGCGGACAACATACGAGGAGGAGCCTCGGCAGAGACCCCCGCCGAACCAACCCCGCTCCGAGCACGCATGGACTAAAAATAGGTTTGTCCCACGCCAAGCGAGCAGGCATAGGGCCTCCTCGGCGAACCGGGACACTCGTCAAAAACGTGCCTGATGACCCGGGTTCACGTTTACATTTCAGACGACCTCCCGCCCACGTGGTAACGGGAGTGTTCGCACCTTGTTCAGACTTTATTTGTAGCAATGTACAAATGGCTGATAACTCTGTTGCATGCACAAACCATGTTCTCCCTGCTGTGAGTGACATCAAATCATGTATGTCGTTGCACGTAAGCACAAATAAAACTCATAAAACAGCACATCCCTGTTTTATTGAAAAAAAAAACACACCAACACAAATAACGTCAACAGTACGGGCCTCTGGCCTGTCGGCCGTCATAAGGGGGGGCACATCCCCCTCCCTCATGGCTCATGGGGTGCCAGCCTATTCAATAAGCCCCAGCAGGGTGCCTCTGAACCTGTCTCCAGAAGACAGACCCAGAGCGTCTGCGAACAGACCCTACACCTCTCGCTAAGACAGGTGGGAAAGGGCACGTGTACCAGCCCCCGCTCCATTAGGAGCAAGGGGCCGGCTAATACACTAACCAGATGACCACGTGACAGGTTCGCACCACAGGAGAGCACGTCGGACATCCCAAAGCAGACACATTTTTCACACCCTCTAAGAAGTGGCTGTGATCACGTTACTGTGCGTGTAAAAGGATCAGAGTTGAACCAGAACTTTCCTCCTGATTTTGAAAGGAAACTTGGCTCCTTATCAACAAATTATCTTGAGTCTGCCGGCCACAAAGGATCATCCCCACGTTCACACATTGCTGCTGCTCCTTTATTATTCATGAAGGACACGCAATGCTCGAGCAGTGGAAGAGCAGCACGTGATTTTCCTCACAAAGCTGCATCAATCTTCTCACAAAGTATTATTATTTTTTATTTTATTTCAAAACTTTATTCATTTTCAGTTAAAATTGAGTAAATATTAAAACAAAACAAAAAATACAATTTAAAAAGAAAATGAAAGGAAGCAGAAAGAAGATAAAATCTTATAACATCTGCTCCTTTTAAAAAAAAGAAAATACTTATGAAATAAAATACATAAATTACATTCAAACTTAAATAGGCATTATATAACATAACAAGTCAAAAACTGACTCCGTGCCAAGAACAACCGATTTCAAAAGAATAAGCTAAACAATTTCATATTTTTTTAATAGACTACTTTTTACCAATTTCTTAAACAAAAACATTGAGGAGGCGTTTTTACAACTTTTATCCAAAACATTCCACAGTTTTATTCCTTGAACTGATGTGCATCGTTCCTTTGAGTTTGTTCTAATTTTTGGTTTTACAAACATTTCTAATCCTTTTAAATTGTAGTTACTGACTCTCTTAATAAAATAAGATTGAATATATGGAGGTAAGGAATTTGTATGAGCTCTGTACATAACCTGAAGAATTCCATAGTCAACCAGTTCATAAAACTTTAATAAATTTAGCTGTTGAAATAGTATGTTAGATGGGTGAGTGTAATGCTTTCCTGAGATGATTCTTATTGCTCTTTTCTGTAAAATAAAAATAGAATTTGTAGATGTTTTACATGCCTTTCCCCAAATTTCAACACAATATGTCAAATATGGAAGAACTATCGCATTATACAATATAAGTAGTGCTTTATCGTTAAATAATTCTTTTGCCTTGTATAATACAGCAATAGATCTGGCTATCTTTGTTCTCAAATAATTAAGATGAGATTTCCAGGTTAGGTTCTCATCAATAATTACACCCAAAAATTTCATTTCTGTCACTTTACTAATTATGTTACCATTAATTTTAAATGTAGCATCAACTGTGGTATTTCTATTACTAAATACCATATAACTTGTTTTCTTCAAATTTAGCGATAATTTATTAAGCCCAAACCAAGTCTGTATTTTTACAAACTCTGTTTCCATCATGTTCAGCATATGATCCAAATTTGTTCCTAAACAAAAAAAGTGGTATCATCTGCAAACAGAACACACCTAAACAGCCCTGACACATTCACCAAATCATTTATGTACAAAAGAAACAACTTTGGACCAAGCACTGAACCTTGTGGGACCCCACACGTAATATTAGCAAATTTGGATCTTACTTCATTTATTTGAACAAATTGCTTCCTATTTGTCAGATAACTAGATACCCATTGCAATACTTGACCCCTCATTCCATATTTGTACAATTTCTCCAAAAGAATGCAGTGATCAATAGTATCAAAGGCTTTTCTGAGGTCAACAAAGATACTGACACAATATTGTTTTTTATCCATAGCTGTAGTTATTTGTTCAATAAGGTCCATGAGAGCCATAGATGTTGAATGGCTTTTTCTGAAACCATATTGGTTATCACTCAGAACCATCTGCTTATCAAGAAATCTATCCAGTCTGATCACAAATAATTTTTCTAGTATCTTAGAGAACTTGGGGCAGCAATGATATTGGTCTATAGTTATCAAACTTACATTTTTCACCATTTTTATAGAGTGGAATTACCTTTGCAATTTTCATACCCTCAGGGAATATCCCTGTTGAGAATGACAAATTACATATACAAGTAAAAGGCTCAATAACAAAACTGATAATTTCCTTCACAAGGGTCATATCCATGTCTAACCAGTCTTTAGATTTCTTGTTTGTAAGTTTTTTTAACCATGTTCAGTATTTCATTTTTGTCAGTTCCTTCAAGAACTAAATTGTCATTGCAACCATTAACCGCATGAGTTACACTTCCTTGTACATCTGGTATGCTAGCTGCAAGACTTCGGCCGGAGTTAACAAAATAATCATTAAATTGATTAACAATTTCATTTTGTTCATAGATTTCAGTATCATTCTTAACAAAACATTGTGATACTCCAGTCGTTACTTTACTTTTCAAAGCATCATTCATTACACGCCATGTAGTCTTGATGTCTTTTTTACTTTTATCTAATAAACCACTGTAATAATTATTTTTATGTCGTCTTATAATCCGTATACCTCGGGCGTGGGAGGAGTTCGGAGAGGCCATGGAGAATGACTTCCGTACGGCTTCGAGGCGATTCTGGTCCACCATCCGGCGTCTCAGGGGGGGAAAGAGGTACGAGACCAACACCATTTATGGTGGAGGTGGCGTGCTGCTGACCTCAACTCGGGATGTTGTGAGTCGGTGGGCGGAATACTTCGAAGACCTCCTCAATCCTACTGGCACGTCTTCCACTGAGGAAGCAGAGCCTGGGGACTTTGGGTCGGGTTCTCCGATCTCTGGTGCTGAGGTCGCCGAGGTGGTTAAAAAGCTCCGCGGTGGCAAGGCTCCGGGGGTGGATGAGATTCGCCCGGAGTTCCTTAGGGCTCTGGATGTTGTAGGGTTGTGTTGGCTTACGCGACTCTGCAATATCGCGTGGACATCGGGGGCAGTTCCCTTGGATTGGCAGACTGGGGTGGTGGTTCCCCTATTTAAAAAGGGGGACCGTAGGGTGTGTTCCAACTATAGGGGGATCACACTCTTAAGCCTCCCTGGTAAGGTCTATTCAGGGGTTCTGGAGAGGAGGGTCCGTCGGATAGTCGAACCTCGGATTCAGGAGGAGCAGTGTGGTTTTCGTCCTGGTCGTGGAACACTGGACCAGCTCTACACCCTCAGCAGGGTCCTGGAGGGTGCGTGGGAGTTTGCCCAACCAGTTTACATGTGTTTTGTGGACTTGGAGAAGGCATTCGACCGCGTCCCTCGGGGGGTTCTGTGGGGGGTACTCCGGGAGTATGGGGTACCAGGCCCTTTGATAAGGGCTGTTAGGTCCCTGTACGACCGGTGTCAGAGCTTGGTCCGCATTGCCGGCAGTAAGTCAGGCTCGTTTCCGGTGAGAGTTGGACTCCGCCAAGGTTGCCCTTTGTCACCGATTCTGTTCATAACTTTTATGGACAGAATTTCTAGGTGTAGTGATACACCTAGCCTCTGATATTTCTGTCTTGACCTTCAAGTACACCTCTCTACACCTCTCTGAATCACTCAGTGTTACACTTGCTTGAACCTCAAGGAGACAGATGGACACTTATATATTTTAACAATTATTATGAATTAATGGACACTAATTAATCAGATTGAACTTTCTCTTTAATGTGTGTTAATTCAGAATTGATCAAACAGTATTTTTGTCATTTCAATGATGATTTTACTAAACTGGTATATTTTAAATATGACAAAGTTAAGAGAACATCTCAGAATGATCATGTTTTGAACTGTCTGCTCTATGCAGAATGTGTCTAAAGTTGAATGAACAATTCTTCGTATTTGTTTGAACTGTTTTTGTTTCGAAGGAGAAGTTCTAGACATAACTTAATCTTCGGTCTCCCGTCCGTTCTAAAAACAATTCATCTGTGCTTAAACAGAGAGTGCTCTGTTTTCACACCTGCAGGTTTTTGTTTTGTCTCCGTGCTGGGACTCAGTTCTCAGCACTCACTGGGTTTTAGAGTTCTGAGGGAGAAGGGAAGACGCACGGACGTTTTTCTCCAAGCTGATGTACGTTCCGGCCAGGCACCAAAGGCCCACGTCTTCAGCAAAGGTTCAAACAGCACGTCAGCTGTGAACCCCTTCGAGTGTCACGCGGTGACACTCTTTCTGAAGTTATCTTGAACAAAACCAGAACCAGGCATCACTCTGGGAGGCCGACGCAGACTTCACGAGACCGTGGCAAGATGAAAGTGGTCGCCTGTAAAACGCAGCAGCCTGCGCGTCTGGCTTGACTAATTTACCGGAGTTGAGACAGGATCATCTTCACGAAGGTAAAAGTGTTTCATCACGGGACGGACGTCCAGCCGAAACCGAGCAGAGGGTGCTATCTCTGGTTAACATCTCAAGATAAGATTCAACCATTTCATTTCAATCTTTTATCTTTCCTCCTTAAACTCCTCCTTATGTTTATTTTCATCATGGTAAACTTTAAGTAATGTGCCAACAGAAAGGTCCAACTGTCTGTTTGTTTTAATTTGTATTCTTGTCAACGTAGTTATTAAATCAGAGCTAATATCGATACAAATGTTTAATGTAATTCTTGTGATAGTTTCAATAAAAGGTCTATATTTTTGGTAGACCAATATAAATTGAAGTCTAAGCGTGAAATTACATTTCTTGTCTAATCACAGTAAAAACAACTTAGTATCGGAAAAAGGAAGAACTCGCTCTTTGGTGGCAGTTTGTGCAAGATTAAAGTCTGCTAAACTGCGCATCTACAATAATAGTAAATCAGTAAGTGTTTAAATACCTTACTCTACATTTATTACTATTATTAATCTATTACAATTGGTGGCTCGTCCGAGTTCCTGGAACGTTTATTAAGTTGTTTTGTGTAGCTTGATGTTACGGAGTTTGTTGGCATAGTTTGCATCCTGGTTTTGGGCTTTTGAATAGTTTT